>LD347569.1:0-44888 GCA_001465055.1 Ptychodera flava
ATCCAGAAAGCCTTGTTTCGCAGAAACAAATATTCAGGTGACAAATGATAATTACTCGAAGACATTTTGTGAAAAGAACTTTACACGTTTTCGAATGCACTACAATCTGTCGTACAGAAATCTCACTCTTGCGGCAAGTCCAGACTGGCGCCAGTTGCAAGGCTTTTCTTGACAGCTGAGTTACTGGGCCAAGGCGTTCACCAAACCATCTACGGAACAGCCAATAACTCAGCATGACGGGCTGCTAATGCTTGGTCCTTCAATTTATTAATTTTTTTATACTTACATGCCTACAGTCTTGGAGCAAGTCTATAGCAAGTCCTGAAAGGACTTATCGTATCATAAATTAAATAGGTAAGCAAAGATTGATCAGGTAGAAGGCTGACTTTTTTTTAAAGTTCACTATGTACTGTTGGAGACGTTATTGCTGATATCTACACATGCACAAAACATTCCTTGGAAATGAAACCGTTGGAATAAAACCAAAGGAATGAGCAATATCACTGACTTGGTTTTATTTTTTGGTTTTATTGTTTTGTTTTTAATTGCATCTTGTCATGGTAACTTTGATACGGATATGGCGGCAGCATTGCATCCTTGAGCAAGGCACTCTAAGTTCTCTTCTTTCCTCCTTTGTCCAGTAGAATTGGTAATTAGGAGATTGTGATCAGCTAATTTGTTTACACCTCTTTCATTTCGAAGGGGTAGGGGAGACAAATGAGTATACGAAAACAGTGCCTTGTGATCATTAGAGAAAATGGCCGACCATTTTATTTTCAATAAAGCCTGAAAGTGTCTGCTGTGTTATCAGAGATTAAGAATGTCATGCATACAATATGCATAGTATTTGCAAATTCAATATTTAGTGATCAGATACAGGATATAGTCTTGTATTCCACTTCCTTTGTTTACTTTTATCACGTCCATCACACATGTTCTGAAATGCAATGAAATACACAGACCCTGTCAGTTCTTTTACAGCATATGTTCTGTTTATTTCTCTATATATTCACACTCCAAACCTCAGTTCGAATGAAAACACGTCATTGACAATGACACAGTCCCACTTGTTAATAGATACTTTAATTAATTAGGTCTTTGATTAAAAATACTGCGATACAGAAGGGACTTAGTGGCCAAAAATGAGCTACCTGGTAGTGAAAACATAAAACCGATGTAAGCGGATGCTGCCAAACATTTTTGCATCCTATTCTAACACTGACAGATTATCACTGGTACCATATTTCATAAAGTTTGATGCAGTACTTTGGACATTCACCCTAAAAACAAAAATCCATATGTGAATGCAAACAAGCAATTAATTTATACATATATATGATACCACTAAGTGTCATTGATTTGTATTTACAACACTATGAGATCAAAATCTGTACCAAGTTTCATCAACGCAGTCTTTGTGGATGCGTCACTCTAATTAGAAACGTTCATTACATATGCAATTACAAATTAATTAACTTGACACTAATAAATGTCTTATTCCTTGTTAAAGCAATGTGAGCTTAACATCTATACCAAGTTTCATGAAATTTGATGCAGTATTTCTTGACATATCAGACTAATTACGAAAATTCAATTATTGACATGATACTGCTACATACCGTTAAACAAATCGATGTGCATATGTATGACATAGGTCAATGTCCTTGTGTCAACTTTGAATGATACTGGTGGAAATATGTCTGAGTTATAGCTCTGGACATGAAAAATCGTAACCAAATGGCCACCAGGCAGCCATTATATTGCATTGGACTATGAAACCAATAGACATGCATATTTATGACATGATAAGTCAATGTCCTTGTACCAACTTTGAAAAAAATCAGTTTATACATATCCAAATTATGGCTCAGAACATGAAAAAATCATAACAAAATGGCCACAAGGCAGCCATATTGCATCGGATTGTGAAACCAATTGACATGCATATTTGTGACAAAGGTCAATGTCCTTGTACCAACTTTGAAAAAATCCTATGATACATGTCTGAGTTATGGCTAAGGACATGAAAAAATGTAACAAAATGGCTGCCATGCGGCCATATTAGATCATATTGTGAAACAAATTGACGTACATATGTATGATATAGGTCAATGTCCTTGTACCAACTTTGAATAAAGTTGGTTGAGACGTGCCTGATTTATGGCACCGTACATGAAAAAATTGAAATAAAATGGCCGCCATGGGGCAATATTGGATCATATGGTGAAACAAATTGACGTGCATATGTATGATATAGGTCAATGTCCTTGTACCAACTTTGAATAAAATCGGTTGAGACGTGCCTGAGTTATGGCTCCGTACATAAAAAATTGTAACAAAATGGCCGCCATGCGGCCATATTGGATCATATGGTGAAACAAATTGACGTGCATATGCGTGATATCGGTCAATGTCCTTGTACCAACTTTGAATAAAATCGCACAGCGGCCATATTGGATTGTATAACAAAACAAATCGGCATCCATATGTATGACATATGAAGTAAACCTTGTACTAAGTTTGAATGAAATCGCTGCAGGTATCTCTGAGATATCTGCGTGAACGTAAGGACGGACGGACGGACGGACATGACCTAACCGATAAGTCCCCCCGGACGGTGTCCGTGGGGACTAATAAGTACAGCAATTTTCATATCAGCTGAGCAAATTCGATCCCTTGGATGAGAAATCGTACACAAGACTAGAACCTTTTTGCCTTTTTTACACATTTCTAAAAAGTTCAGTAAATAGCTTCAGAAGGTATCTCGGAAAGATGGAAGGCAAAAGTTATTAGATTAACTGAAGAGAAAAGATTACATATGACAACAGTCGACCTTCTTCAAGAGTTTTGTTCGATGTTATACACTTTAAGATAACAGTATAAACGAATGTTATTAAAATTACACCTTAGCGGGCGCTATGTGGAGATGATAATGGTTACTGACATATCGTTCCGCGCAGATTACATTTACTACACAGTTGAGCAAAAATTGCAATTTTTGACACACTATTCTGTATCTTTTACCCTCCAATTACAAGTTCAGTATGATTGCCACCAAAAATCGAAGGACAAACATATAGATATTGGATCAAAAATCTACTCGTAAACTAACAACCAATGTTATACCTCACAAAGACAATCGGACTGCAGTATGGCTACTAACCTAAACTGTGCCAGTTTGGTAGCCATCGTCTGCCTGCGCGTCGATGATAGTGTGTTTCAACCAACATGCATTCTGTTGAGTTATTGTCCAAGCAACGCATCCGTCAGTATGTTTGCAATCTTCACAGCATTCTTCAGCACTAGCTTTGATGTTTTGATTACCGTTATTCAGGTCGTTGCCCGGTCTGCGATGGTTTTCTTCGATTTCACAACTTGGACCTTAAAGTATTTGAAGTAACATTTAAATGACTTTGCTAATGTGCTTTACGAACAATACATCTTTTTGATATACCCTATCCTACACACACTTTTTGCTGTAACGGAATGGTTATGGAATGGTTTTGCTGTATTAAAATGATGCAGGATACAGATGCACTTGATTGCGAGTAAAACGATAACCAGAGGTGATTGTTATTGTAATTTTAGGCTATTGATTCATGCGTCCAGATCAGTCAATACCTCTTTCACAGCCATGGTTTGTTCCCAACCCATCGTTATCAACGTGAATCTGAACTTGCTTACAGGGAATTAGGTGAACAGGTTAAGAATTTGTATGTATTTTACTTGATTTCTTAAAATGGTTATAAAAACCTTTGGGCACCGTCAAAGTTTTATTCCGAATATCTTTGTTTTACATAAAATCAACGATAAATAGGGACTCAAAATAGTTTGAACCCATTAAGGGAAAGCCTGAATTTCGAATAATTTGAATATAAAGTGAATGTGTCCAAACAAACAACTTCGTAAAGCCTTCTAAAGGATAATCTGATTATAATAATAACGGCCTAAGTAAATTAGTCACGGTTATCTGGTAAAAATCTTTTTCTGGCAATAAACGGGCGATGTTGAAACGATAATAAGATACACAGTCTCTTTGCAACAGCAATACCCTGAGAGTATATTAGAAACATATATATTGAGTGCGGTAGTGAGATAGGAGATGCCGGTGTCTATGGAAATTTAAAATGACATACAAATGCGAATCTGGTTTAAATCATAAAATTCTAAAATGTCCCGTATATCTTACGTGTAATTGTGCCAGTTTGGTAGCCATCGTCTGCCTGCGCGTCAATGATAGTGTGTTTCAACCAACATGCATTCTGTGGAGTTAGGGTCCAAGCAACACATCTGTCAGTATGTTTGCAATCTTCACAGCATTCTTCAGCACTAGCTTTGATGTTTTGATTACCGTTATTCAGGTCGTTGCCCGGTCTGCGATGGTCTTCTTCGATTTCACAAGGTGGTCCTTAAAGTTTATGAAATGGTATTTCGATGTTAACGATGACTTTGCTGCTACTTCTTTTGAACAAATTACAATAATTCTTTTATACCATTGGTTATTGGTTGTTCAACATTGCCATATGTTAGTGATGTAAATTATTGTTGTTACTTTAGTAATTGTTGCATCAGCGAACAAAGACAGTCGGTATCTCACGTTGTTTTTGAGGGCAGATTGTGAAAAAATAATTCATACTTGGACTAATGTCATGGACATAAACACCTTGAAAAAGTACTTTATATTTACATCGGAAAGATTCAGTACCAAGTCTATCCAGCTGCCGTTATGTGTGAGTTTTTGATATGCCTTACATTTTCTTTGGAGAAAGCTCCAACAAATGAAATACATCAATTCTTTGAAATATTTCTCATGCTCAATTATATCAGATATTCGAAGTAAACGTTCATCAACAGTCTCACGATTTTATGATCAGTATAAAGAGCGTAAAAAGATAAATTGGCTTTATACTCGAAAATTTGAAGGAATTCATGTCTTGTTGCAATGTTCACGTCCCTTCTCCGGGATGACATTGACATTGTACATTCGGAAATGTTAATTCCGTGTGGTCTCTACACAAAACAGTATTAATAAGGCATGGCATGTTGTAAGAAGTGCAGTATATTATGACATGTATTCGTTGTTTAAAGAAAATACTTTTGTGTACAAGGGACTCGGTACCGAGAAGCAATAACTAAATACCTAAATGTTTAGTGTAAAAACACAACGCAAATTCGAGTAAAACCTTTAAAAAGTTGAATAATTTTATACATACGTGTGACTGTGCCAGTTTTATAGCCACATTGAGATCGCTTTTCGCCAATGGTGTGTTTCAACCAGCATTTCTTCTTTGGTGTCAGAGTCCAAGCGACGCATCCCTCAGTAGTTTTGCAATCTTCACAACACTCCTCGGCGCTATCTTTATTGTTTTTGTTCCCATTGTTCAAGTCGTTGCCAGGTCTACGGTAGCCATATTCTATTTCACAATCATCTTTGATGGAAGAATTTAATAAGAGTTACATTCTATAAGATCATCTATATATATGTCATGGCAATAATAATCAGCGCTCGCCTTTTCTTAACATTTAGTTTTTGTAGTTCTCTACAACAAGGGTTTGCTACTCTTGACGGTAGTGTGCAGGTTGTAAGGTAACTGTTAAATCATTGTCAGAGTAATAACTATATATATCCCTGCATTGTTGAAAAACCAAACTGCCAGCAGCTTGTTTGGCGGTGTGATCCAAAAGAGGCAGGGCAATGTTGTGACTCCCTCTCTAAGGCACTAATGAATGGAACTCTAAGCGCCGTAGAGGGCGGTGTACCCTTGAAAATATGAAAACTACAACTGCATGTATATAAATCCGATTATATTTCTATAATCGTGGTTTTATATATATATATATATATATATATATATATATATATATATATATATATATATATATATATATATATATATATATATATATATACACAAACTGTTAGTGTTTTGGTTGTGCTACGTAATACAAACATGGTGTATGATGTGAAAAGCAAAGGATACAAAGACATACATGTGATGTGACCGATGGTTAACTGATCTTCTTATAACAGCGTATTATTTCACACGAATTGTGTGGTACAATATGACAAAATTCAATACAATATTACTGTTGTTTACCCATCTATGATTGACAGTTCTGGTATTAACAGAAATTAATCTGATTGTATTTTAGTGAAATAGTGCACAAAGAATCGAGTTGAATTGACTCGGCATTTATCATCCAATTGATAAATCTTTGCCATATTTGTTTTCAAAAACAAGAGTCCTAACACTGAGGGGGCGATTTGTGTAGAATTTGACTCATCATGTTCTGATATTTTTTTATTATGGCTTCACGATTGAATGACCATTCCTGTTGAGTATTGTTTCATATTGAGTGAGAATGCTGTTCTGTTGTTTACAGAAAATCTTGAAACAGATGTTCAATAAAATGCATATTCTATGTTTCTCCTATTTTAGGTCCATCCTTTTAAATTGCCGTACCAGCAAACAATATAGAATGTTAAAAGCTTTGAACATTCTATTTTGTTTGCTGGTACGGTGATGAGTAAAAAATATGTAAGGAAGTGATAGCGGGGATTTGTAAACACCGAATTGATACAAAATGCGTTGTAAGTTTTACTGCATATAGGCCCAATTTGCATTTCTTTCCCATCAAAACCTATCTTCCGAAATAGAACTGAGATACCCGTATTCAACGACAAACATTATACAAGCTTTGTCTATGAATGTGCACTTGGATGAAATTTTATCTTTTTTGAAGAAATATACATGAGTTTGGTCTGGGTCAAATTTGATTTGAGAACTTTCATTATAACAATTGACAAATCATTAACAACTGGCTAATAGATGTTTTCTGTTAAAATCGTTCAAAGAATTAAATATAGCTGGAAAAGAAGTCGAGCCCAATACATTGACTTTAAATGAAAGACCATCTGGTTGAAGGCTGGTATATCGTTGTGCACTCACCTGATCTTACCAAGAGAGGCAAAATCTGTAAAAAAGATAAAGACGACGTTGGCAATTGACAAATAAAATGACAGAGGTGTAATTAGAAGCCAAAGTTTAACGTGATTAAATTTTTATGTACTCATGATAATTTTATGGTATTGAGTTCAAAATCAAATCGACAGTGTACTATTTTTCAAATCGAACAAAAATTTTACCCGAATTAACTGTTCGCTGATCTCCCAGTCGTCTGTGTCAAAGGAATTACATTCTTTAAGCTGTTGATGCGTTTTTTCATGACGAGTTTCTCGCTTATTATCGCATATTTAATTTGAAAATGTAGACAAGAGTCCTACCAAAACTATAAGACTACAAGAAATGCTCACTAACTATCTCTATAAATGTACAGAAATTGAAAATGTTTTCAAGATTCACCTTTTGGTTAATAATCTTAAAGTACTGAATCGCGAAAAAGTTGAGAACTGCAGAATATGGAAAAAAAACCTGCCACCTGCCTACACTTTCAGAACTGTGAGTATACGTACGCGTGTGTCAGACAGCAGTTTGTATAAAAGAATACCTATACTTACGAGTGGGAATATATGATGATGCTATTTTGTGCTAAATGGTAAGGTAACACTCCTTAAGAAATACCCATATAGTCATGTAATCATGATGTCAACTAAGCATTTTATCATTCACTTTTGCTTGTTTCAAAATTTCGTTTCGTGAAAATAAGCCAACCACTTAATAATCATGGGAGAAAAGTGATGAAAATGCAAAATGTATAAAAATACTTATCTCATGGTACTTTGACACAAGTATTTCGAAGGAAATGAATCTGGTCAGTAAATGCAATCGTAATGAATCATCAGTATTACGACTAAATTTAAATGTACATTTCTTGAAAAACCACGAAATCATTGATCTTCATATTTAAGATATTATTATTATTATTATGTTTATTTCGGTACTTTGGCCTCCGGCCTATAGTACAATACATTATACAATAATTATAAAGTTACCTGGACACATATGAGGACTACAATTATGACAAAAGCAATTGACAAAAGAAATTCCAAATGGACTACATCTCTAGGTCACGTTTACGTCGCTCTCTCCGTTTGAAAGCAAAAAATACAAATTTAGCCAAATACTATATTTAGGATATACAGAAAAAAAGCACCATTGACAAAGACTCACCGGGTTCTTCGGTTTCGGCTAAAAATTTATCCAATAAGTGGAATATGGTGTCTTTTATGATTATTATGTAACGTACACTGTAATACGTCGGTAATTGCGCAACTGTAAACATTGTTTTAAGTAGATATTTCTTAATATTATACAGTGAAAACACGCATGAATTGCCTGCTTTTGGCCTTACTTTTTACGTTTCTTAGCCTCATATCTGGACTTACGAAAGACGACAAAGAAATCAATCGATCTAGGAAAGAGGGGTTGTCGCCCCAAAATTCATGCCATATAGCAGAAGTGGCCATTTCTTTTCAAACTAAGCATAGCATAGGTATAGCTTACAATATGTCAATTCCGAGAATCACAACAGCTGTTTTTCTGTTTCTATTTTCACATTTGCAGTGCCTACAAAACGCGATTATTTACTTACGAGATTTCCTCTATCTAAGAGATCACATCCGGGTACACTGTAATAAATCTGTATCATTCCATTGTATTTATTTTTGAACAAGTAAATGGACAGTGTGTATGTGTTGATATTTGAAAAAAAATATTTGAATTCTATTTTTCTAAGATATCCATCAAAATTCAAATTCTTATATCATTTGGCGCATACTAACGCAATCATACAATGTCCGAATGTGTCATCAAGTTCTGAACCAAGACAAAAGTTATAAAAAATTGTAAGACTGTTGAATCAAATGATCAAAGATCATTTTTTGATCAAAGAAAATAAACAGCCTTAATAATATATCAGTCCATCAGTTAAGCCCATTTTGCTAATTCAGGCGTTAGCCCAATTACAGAATGAGGTACCCTGAGGAGTAAAGTGCCTTGTTCAGGGGCACAAGACCGTGTTAGAGTTTGGAACTCATCGTCCTCCGACAGTGAGTCCACAGCTCTGGACCTACCGGGACTTGAACCGGGTCTCGAACTCACCATCCTCTGATAGTGAGTCCGTTACCCTAACCACAGGTCAACGGTGCCGAATCAATGCAAAACTGTAGTGACATTAATGTAAGAGCATTGTAAAATACATTTTAGTCTTTATGGATAACCTTAAAACTACGTAGGAAATTACCTGAATAACAGCATTTTATTAAAGCTAGAAATCAATGGCGCGTTTCGGCCTACCAATGAATGAATTTGTCTCTACAAGCAGCATTGCAAAAGTGTCTTTTCAAACGATTATTCATTTTGCTAATTCATTACTATGCCTATCTGAAAATCTTTCATCAGAGATTCAATGTGGGAAATCAGTTGATAATGCTGTAAAGAATAGATAGCGAATTTAGATTCCATAGGGTTGAGATATGATTTACTGTGACTCAATTCACTGCTGGAGAACATTTAATTCTTCACAAGAAGTAACGATACCAATGACTGTGAACGACACAGCAACGTTGAATGCCAAAGTAAAGGTTACTTGGTTTTAATTACTTACCTTAATTGATGCCAATATCATGAAAATAACTTGGCTACGCATGGTGATCGAATTGTAAGATTCACTATTTTACTTTTCTCAAACTGCGGTAGTTACAGTGTTTTGCTGAAGTTTGATATTTATATGCTATCGTTAAGTGTGCACCCATAAAACCATCCTGCGCGTTTATTGTTTGAAGCTCTCCTATTGTCATGCCACTGTGAATATTGCAGGCATGGTTGTATTCACGCACCGCTGACTATTTGAAGTTTCCTTTCGGATTACTGTAGATGCTGGTCGGAAGTGAACGTGATCATTGTCACTTCTATCTCTGTACTTAGCCTAAAAATGGAAAACGCTGCATTTCACGGGTTAAAGTAATTGTTCGAACTGACCATTGAATGAAAGTAGGTATATCAAAGCAAATTTCACCATTCGTTGTATAAAAGCCTAAAATAATTAATATACATAATTTGCTTGAATGCAATCTTCAGTGACATTCATAGAGATAGTTTTTAAAATTGTCTAATGCGGACGCTTTCCTGCAGCCCTGCTTTTAGGATTTTTTCATAATAACACACTTAAAGTAGAATACGCATCGGGACTTTCAAACTCCTACAATTCTCCTCTGATCTACCACTTGTGGGAGCTCATTTTAAAGCTCTCAGACAGAAAAAATCTCTTTGATTTCACAGTTTTTTCGCAAATCGAAAATTTTATTTTTCGCCATAGAGTTAAAAATTGATGGTGGCAATTTTAAAGTTTAAATATAGGTAAATTTAAGGTTACTTGTATCTGTAGTACAAAAATTTGCATTGGACTACTGAGTTTTGTTCTTGATTCCATGACAGAAAGGTTGAAAGTGTCACTGAGGAATGTTTGGGCACAAGTTTCAGTCTTTCACTTTTGAGGCGCTTACTACCTTAAAACTCTGACCGTTTCCCTCTCACTTGATTCATAAACAGTACCAGTGTTTCCTGTTCAGGAACTTCCCAGAACGTAGTCAGTCACCTCCCAACGCAGATTCAAACTCTAGCACTTCAACTCTTTATACCTAAGTAAACGACAGATTGTTCAATCAAGATTGTAAATGACTACAATTTTTAGTACATGGACTAGCTGATTTTTAGCCCGGCCGGTGGCAACAGTTCTGGCTACATGTATTCAGTCCGGTCACTGTATTTGATTTATGATGAGAACCACCAGTACGTCCTAAACATTCCGTATTTATAGGAATATTGCAGGTACGTTCTGACTGCTCATTTTCATACGTCTTCCTGACTGATACATAAATATTATATATATTAAATCTGGTGATTAAAAATTCAAATGGAGTGTTTGGCCGAACAAGCTTGATACAGCATTCTTCAGCCGCCGTTTGGGTCGACACGTGACCTAAAATAAAGTCTGCTTCTTTTCGGTTTGCTGATATATTTTAATATTCCTTGGTAGGTACTCAACGCTGTGTGATATCGCATTACATTCACATTGCCAGGAGCTGTCTACGATTTCTTCACATCAGCGTAGGAATCGTTATTATCCTCAAACATCGATCGAGGAACGATGGGAAGATGGCAATTTCACAGTCGATATATCTACCGCATACACCTGTGATATCTGGTCACGTTTCCCTTACGATAGATTATCAAAGCATTCTTTCATCTCGAACGTTTTTTTTTTTCAGTTTTGTGACCTTTGAACCCACAACAGCAACAAGTACTTGAAGTACTGATCGTCACTATCCTGTGTCAAAAGCCGAGTTTTGCCCAAAATTTAACATTCTCAAATCAAACAAGTATCTCTATCTACATACACTACTCAAACACAATCGGAATCAACTCACTTCATGCTTGAAACTGAAAATTTGCTGGAAAACGGGTGATGACGACAGCTCAAATTATATAGGACTTGTGACAGCCATCGATTATGTACCACAGTACGGAAAACAAGCGTTTTCAGCGTGAAGTGAATAAAATGCCGTTCGTTCTGAGGGCATTTGTTGACTTCAACAATGTCATATTTGAGGTGAAAGTAGACTTTTGACCCAGGCTGAAAGCGATCAGTTCTGGTAGGTTCACAAAACTAAAAATACAAGAATGAAAAATATGACAGGCATGAAATAAATATTACAAGTATGAAATAATAAAGACAGGTATGAAATAAAAACTTATAGGTATGAAATAAATATGTTAGGCAGAAATTAAAATAAAAGGCATAAAATAAAAATTACAGGTAAAAAAAATTACGGGTATAAAATAAAAATTACAGGTGCGAAATAAAATAATTAAAGGTATGAACAAAAAAAAATACTCACGTTGCCTCATTAAGCCGCCGTTAGAAGAGGATCATTTCTTTTAACGTTGAAAACTTAGCAGATTAATATCCGAAGTTGGCCATTGAAGGTTCAAATCATAATTTACGGTAAAAACCGGATAAGAATGGACACTGAAATTGATGTAAATGTTATCACACTTGAGTGATTGGTTTGTAAAGTTATTTCACAATTTGCCTCAAAAGTTTCACTAACTTGTTGTACCTGCGGTGAAAATCAAAGATCTTTTATGGACCCACAATAAAAACATACCAGGGAGTACACTTTGTGGTGCAATTCTGCTATACAGAATCATATTAAATTCCTATACCGCCTCTTTTAGTTACATTTTATCACGGTTTAGTCAGGATCGAGTTGTCATTAGACTCTTGTTGCTTTTGCTATGCATGAAGTTCTCGGGCAAAAAAATCACAATCCATGGGAAAAGAGGTGTACGTACACCAGGAGCTGTACTGAAGAAAGTTGTCGAATTGTACAGGGATGGAAAGTCAGGAAATCTTTACCCTACACACACAGACACTAATCAGTTTCTACCAGCCAACAGGTTTTATTGCTCTATCTCAACAGTTACAATACTGTGAAACAACACTATCATTCGTCTATTGTTGGCCACAACTTAACTGCAATTACCGATCCTGTAATTTTGGAAAAGCTTTACAAACCAATTACACAGGTGTGATAATATTTAGATCGATTTCAGTGTCCATTATTATATCCGGATTTGATAGTAAAGCAGTCACAGGTACTTGTCAAAACGTTTTCGGGAGCAATTTCGAAAATCTCGCAAATCGTACTCATTGAATAACGCGTGAGATCAAAATCTAATACCCTTACTTACTAATAAGTCAGGCGAGATTAAATCTTTAAGTTCGCAAGCGGGCGTAAACGAAACTTAGGTAAGTTGAAGGAAGGATAAACAACTTGTTTCGAAATAAGTCTGCCTTCCTGTCGTTTTAAGGAAGGAACAGCTGCTGTCATATGACATCAATAAATTCAACTGAAACGAGGTTATTTTATTAATGAATTAGAAATTTGGAGTGTCCGAAACTTTTGATAACTTTTGAAATGCAAAAGGTATGGAAATAACAAAATCACTGAAGTGTTTTTATCCAATTTCCAGGTTTTGCACATGAAAGTATTCTACTGCTTCTGCAACTTGAACACTGTTTGTGATATTTTTCTTTCACTACTATGGTGTCATTCACAAAAATTTCTTATGAATGTTCTATAGATTTTAGAGAGCAATACTTGAAAGTATCGCCTCTCCCAATTTCTAGTTTGGTTCGCATCTTACTATCTTCTTTAATTTTCACAGAATTACATAAGAATCTTCACTGTTTTGTAGCTTGATTGTTGAAATGTAAGAAAAGTTACAATTGCAATCATGGTGGATGTGTCGGTCCTCTGTTTTCACGCACCGTTTGATACTACCGCCCCCATCCACTAGGATGGTTACTTTTATTCTACGTTTGAATGTTTTGCTAAGTATACCTACGCCAAAATATGGCTAATTCACGAAATGGCGTTTTGTTGCTCGAACTACGAAAATCTGAAATTATTGTTAGGCTCACACCGCAGAGTTCAAGTGCACTATCCATATCATAGCCATGTACACTTAGCTCAACTAAAATTTAGTTTTTCTCCACGAAACAGCAGACAAACAAATAAATAAATTTAAAATCAAAATTACACTAGTCGCGGTTGTCATGGTTTATCCACGTGAAAGCTACTATTGCTCTCGGCGTTGACCTCACTCCACATTTCGTACAGGAGGGGTCCAGAAGGTTTCGGAAATTGAACGCCACATTTACAGGGGAAGAGAAACTTGATGAAAACAAATATGCCTTGTTCATAATCTCGGAGAAAACCCAAAATGTTATTCATGACAACTCTAAAATTATGAATTGTGGCATAACGACCCCCCGATCCACCAATTCATAATAACCAAAGACTCTAACACTGTAAAATTTTGATATTTTTTTTATTTTTTAAATTTCGGCATCAAAGCTACGAAAAAACGACCCGCCATACGAGCGTACATCGAAGGGATTGCCGTTGTGCCGATTTTGCTGCTCGTGTTACTCGAAGTTAAAATTCATAATATGGAAGGCGTGTTCAGATATCAACCCGAGCGTCATTCGAGGGCAAAATTATAACGCACGCACTACTATAATTTCTTGACCCGACAATGCAATAAATATAGTCGTTAGCCATAACGATGCCAAACAAACTCTCACCTGAGCACGGCGTTAATTCAAACCCCTGCCCTATCGCGCGGGCTTTAGACACAATATTACAATTATAGCGCTTTCCAGATCAACAATATCTGTATCTTGATGCTGATATTTGAACTTTCGCACTTTTGTCTGTTCGTTGATTATCGTTTTGGAATTCCGCCAAGCAAGCTCGTGGAAAATTGTGATAATCTAATTGGTATCACCTATCTGTCAAACGAACGACCTACTACCGGCATATGCCACTTACGCAAGGAATCACTATGTACCGTCTTTCCATGCCCATATTATCCAAAGTTCATACTCGAAGCGGTGTTGCAATTACAATTACAACTTTCTCCACAGATCGACAGCGATTTTAACGGGACAATGTCTTGGTGGCTGCTATTTGAACTCTCTCGGTAAACGTCAGAACAATGTATTATAGAAAAGTCGACATCGTGATTAATGATCGTACATTTTGCGATGTTCACATAGGCCTAATCGGAGGAGTCTACTGAGGATGCCTTTGAAGTTGAACTTTTACAATGGACAAGTGAATATTCGTCGTTTTGACAAAAATTCGGAAAATTTTCTCGATAAAACGTGTGTGTGACCACCATGATTAAGTCTTGTCATGTCCAGATACTTCTGCCTGTAAATGTTGTGAGTAACATGCTCTGGTAAGTGTGATAAGCTTCTCTTTGACAAAGTCGGGCGAAACGTACCATCTATGTACATGCGAGCTGACGATGCATCATTCGACATCAATTGGTCAATAATTAGCTGTATCAAGCTTTATACCGGACACTGAACTGTACTATGGCCCAAATCATGACGGTCAGTCATTTACTCCGTGAATGTTAATAGGGAGTTCATGTTCAAATATTAGGCGACATAAGATCTGGATATGTCACCTTGAGAAACAACAAGCCGTGAACTGATTGGATCAGAAACACGGATAAAGTTCCACACATACACAAGTCGTGTTGCAATGTACGCATGCACTGCAGTCTGTCAAATTCTGTGCCTTTCATTATGAACATTTGTTCGTTCACAATAAGACTTTTGAAGATCAAGATTAGTAAGTTATATGAGCCTGAAAGAGCCCGAATACAGATGAACAAGAACATCACAATTTCAATAAAATAGGGAAATAGCATCTCCAATGGTTATAATTGAACAGATAAGGAAAAGCTGAAGCCGTGCGGTCGAAATATGTTTCTATTCTAATTTTAGCTCACACTGTTAGGTTTCTATCAGATGTATGTAGTTTTTCATGAATAGCTCTGTTTTCCATTACATATTAAACAACGTCACGTCCTTGATGACTAATTATAGTTCGGCAACCCTGTATACTTCGGACTTCATGGCTAAGTCGATTTCTATGTTAAAATAGGATACACGGGTAAGGCGTGGACTAGAAAGTCGAATGAACTGGTACATAATAATTTACCCTCTTATTAAAAGACACAAACAGAGGGAACAACATGAACAACAATTTTCAAGCATTACCTAAATCTCAGGTATTTTGCAAATTACGATGCTAAGAGAGTTTATAAATATGCCATGGCCCTGACACATGGTAAATGTAGGGTCAACCGCAAAAGCTAAAGCCATGGCTGACAACAGTAAAGATGGCACAGCGATGAAAGCTAGATGACAGATAGTTCTCAGACTGACGATGAAATTACACCAGGACATGAAAACGCAACTGTCGCAAGTACCTGCAGTATGAAGTAAAAGTTCTTGTCGATACAGGACAGAATACCGTCAGTGCGATAAATACTACGTTTTCTAATTCGGCATTCAAGTGGCAATGTCAGTCTTATAGCACACTGAACATAGCCGAGCACATTATACTATAGGGAGAAGCGCGAAATTTATGCATCCTTTTTGATGATATCTGTGATATTTCCAATAAAGAACTGCATCAAAGTATTATATTATATAAACGGTCTCCTCTTCTCTATCACTTAACACAGTTGCGACATCCGATCACTTGACCATACGCTGCTGTTAGTCCATAAAACAGTCTGCCTTATGCGCTAATGTGTTGACCTTATCAGGAGATTAAATCAGTCGGTCAACATCGTGCAGTATACGAATCTGTTTCATGTCACTAAGTTACCGTATTCATTCACAATGTCGAGAGAACTGGGTTAGCGTTACCATAGTGTACGATCAGGCTGTTTGTTCCAAAGTACATAAATTTGTATAAAGCGAATATATAGGCTTATACTTTACGAAAATATATATTACAGACTTCTTGAATTGAATTGTTTGTATTCTAAACTTTTTCTTATCTCTGAAAAATATAAATTAAAAGAAACGCCCACGTCGTCTTATTTTATCATCATTTTACAGAATCACTAATACCTTTAGGATAAGAGTTTCAATGAGTGTCGTAAAACGACACTTTCCGTGAACGATTTTCTTATCACATGCTTGAATCCATTTGTATGAAGAGACAAATTAAGAAAAAGTGCCCCAGTCGTTATGTGACCACATACAAAGCTAATTTGGGACACTACTATTTACACACTGAAGTTTTTAATGACAACTCCGACACAGTCTAAACTCGATGTCATTTTGTACATGAGTTCTCAAACACTGAAAAAGAAATTGTTTGAGTCAATCGTATAATGACAAGAAAGATTCCAATTTGAGTTCCGGCTTGGTTCGAGCAAAGCTTATGTATGATGGCAATAACAGTCATAACACTGAAGTTGTTTACATAAAATTATAAGTCAACGCACGGTATGGTAAACAAGATTATTTTCTAAAGGCTCCAATTCATTTTCATTCATTAATTCATTTATTATGTCAGATTATTGATAGGGCTGTTAAAGTCGCTCACAACATCCACGTTAGGTGTTGGGAATCAATTTGTGAGAATAATTTGTAATATTTTATGGTAAATTGGTCAACCATTTTGATCAAATTTTATCTGCCGGTAGTCAAAATATGGCCCATGATGAAACTTAATAACACCTGTGTGTTTCATGAGACCAAACCGTTACATGACTATGGTATAGAGTCATCGTCTAGTTACGTCAGAATGTATGGTTATAGAAACACTGAAATTTATCAGATACTTTATCATTATTTGCATTATCCCTATCATTATTTAAAGAATCGTCACAGCAGAAAGCTCAATTTCATTACTGAGATCCCTTCCAAGAGCTTGCTCTTTTATCTACCAATCACATAAGAAATAAAAAATCTTTTGACGCCGTTTTGATCAAAGCTGGACACTTACAACATTTTCCCTACAAAAATACGAATAAACGCTTTACATTACGAAATACTTTCATTTTAAGGGCGTTTAATTTTCAATCTGTTTACAATGCAAACGTTTTGAAGTAACTTATCGTAATGCATGTCAAAGTATGCTGTGATAATACTAGGTTTAGTACTTTGGAGTTTAATTCCTCCAGTTTCTAATAAATACCGTTGCTATATGGGTATTAATGTGTATCTGTAATTCCGATGTTTCTAACAGCGTTGGAACCTTCTAACATTGTGTAAACTACATTGTATGACCTTTTCTCTCATATATCACCTGCTGTAAACAATCGTCTTATCTGGTCAATCACGAGATACCAGGACCTTAAATCGTACCACATTATCAATAGACTTCTCTTGGGGTAGGTTTTTGGCTAGTATGATAGCAAGACTTAATGGTTGCATTGTTCGCTTGGATTTAATCATCTATCGTAACGGTAAGTGGCAGCTTTCTTACAACAAATGCCTTATTACGTGCATTTTTTTCATGTATGAACATGACTAGATTCACCGCTTTACGAAAATGCATGAAACTTTCCAGTCTGATGTAGTCTGAGACGTTACTTACTACTAAGACGTACAGAGGAACACATATCGAAGACTACTACGATTGCCGGACACGTTAAAATATACACACCTGTACCAGATCGCTATGCTCAGAGACTGATTCATGCTGCCATCAGAGTGCCAACATAAGTGGATAACAACGACGATATGAAATCTGTCTAAATGCGTGCAAGACAAACATAATAGACACACCACGAGCATGTAAATTGCACAATAGAACAGCATTTCTACGAAAAAAATGGAATTTCACTTTCTAAACTAATAAGATTTTAGTAGAAAATCGCCTTCAGAAGAAGGAAGGGGTCGTTTGAAGCAGATACGCGATTCATGTATCACAGAAAAACTGGCAATCTTTCACTGACGCTTAGAGATGAAACCGCTCAAACAAATTTAAAGTGACCTCACAGTATTCGCGGTGAATAACAATGTCTTTCTTTTGATTGTTGTAAATAGAGAAAATGTCTTTTTTTTAATTTTGGCATCACATAACTATGAAACGAACAGCCTGTCATGCCAATGTATATCGCTTACGCAAGGATAAAATGTTGTATCGGCTTCTCTACTGAATATTGCGGCCCTGTACCGATGACAGCATTACGCATAGCTTTTCAAGTCGTTCGTAAATACGGAGTCGACGTAAAATACATAAACATGTGAATTCACGTGAAGTGTACAAATACGCGAGCACTTCTGTGAGATCCTCGACGCCATCCATTTTTACACGCTACAAACAAGCAACATAGCAGCCAGCATTGTCCACAAACTGCACTCGATTTCATTAAAAATGCGACCATTGAGGAGGGAAATTTGTTGACTCATGCTAATATAACAAGCAGACTTCCAAACAAATTTCGCATTCAGGAACGTCATCCAGTTGGTAGATGAGTTCTCACCATGGCATGTCTAGCAGTTTATTTTCACGATAATCGTTAAGTACTTTATTAATATCCTATAATTTAAACATTCAGTAATCAGAAGAGTTTTAGTTTAATTTCTTGTGATGTAAAGAATGGCAATAGTAAGTTGATTGATTAATTAAGGTTATGACTATCTCGCCCTAAAGTTTGACCTCCCCAACCAGAGCTAACTAACCCCCTGATAGTCCCTTGAGCATATTTTTTCCTGCCATCGAAAAATAAGAATTACTTTGCAGATATTATAGTACGAACCCACCGTGTGGAAAGCAAAGCGGACAGGTTTCTTGACGTGTTGATGGAACTGTTTTCATCTTATGACGTGCAGCTTCATCAGACCGGGAAATAACGTTGAAATCCGCACATTTTATTGAAATTGATTGCTAGGACAACGGTCAGATGCGATTTTGATCGCACAGCAGGAAAAGTGGGTAATACCTGTACGGTTTCAAAAGATATAACAAGTGTTGTTCGCATTTTGGAAATCTTAACGATAGGACTGACAGATCTTTATTTTCTATCTATTTTGACTTATTACTTATCCAACAAGCGAACCGATGAGGTGCCCACAACCCACAACCCATGAAGCAATGAGGAGTAAAGTGCCTTGCACGGGCACAATATGAGTCTTGAACTCACCATCCTCTGAAATTGAGTCCGTTAGTCTGGATTGACCGGGTCTCGAAGTCACCATCCTTCGATAGTGAGTCCGGTACCCTAACTTCTGATAGGTGCCTCCTATCACGAAACTTTACAATACAGCCGCTACATTCGTGACGTGTCATTAGATGAGGGTTGAACTTTTCATCAGTGTCATGCCGAGAGTAGCATCAATTAAATTAACCCCTTGCCCAAGTCAATGCTGAACAAATATATGTTGAAAAATATATTGACAAAGTAGCAACGAAACTATCTTCTTGATAATTTCTAGCCTAAGTAGCGTCTGTAGGTAAAAGGTTTTGCTTATAAAAGTCACCTTTGTCATACTTAGAAAAACAAGCATCAAATAAATTATTCACACCTAGAGATTATGGCATTTGGCGGCAACTCAGTATCTTTAGTTAATATAAAACTGTGACAAATAGCACTATCGAAGCCGTGATTGAAACTCTCAACCAAGAACATGGTTAAAATACATATATTCAGTCATACATCATGAAGGATTCTGATTTATATCTACACTTACACATAATGCGCATGCGCACTTTTCATTTTACAGATGATGTGTTTCATGTACGATATATAGGTGAATCACGTCAACATAGCTGAACCCTGGATGTATATTATAACAAACATGTGATACCATTGCGGCTATACTTATACTGCTTATCTTTTGTATCAACTTGTCTATCATGTATTTCTGCATAGTGTTTTCTTCTTTGATATCGCAGTGAATTTCGCATCAGTACAGTAACTGCCCGCTATATCAGTACTGTCTTTACATGTTTGTCGTTAAACGTCATCAATGGCGATTTACAAATTTATGTCTACCAATCTGTTTCCCTCTCAGACTTGAATGATGAAGCCGTACATAGAGTACGAAAAGGAATGCAGCAGTAGTTCTGGGATATCACTAAAGGATGTCAGCGACACCATTCAATACTTGGAACGCACAAAGAGACCTCTCGACGAGAACGAGATAAAGTGTCTGAGATATTGCAAACGGTTGTTGGTCAGGCAACCGCAAGAAGTGAGTTGTAAACGAGTAATGAGGGGTCAGAAATCGATAACCTGTACACCTTTTCTGCTCCCGCACATCTCAATCTGCGCTGTCGATCTACGCCCATATTCTGAGCTCGCGCGCTCCCTAGTTCTGCAAACAACATGCCCGCAATATTGTGGTGAAATCGACAAAGAGCTTGTTCACAGTAGCTATGTTTCTGTATTTTCATTTGTGGATCTCTCTATATGAGATTGGATAGTGCGATCACTCGATGATGATACGCGTGGCTGTATTGACCTAAACGGCAAGGTCGGAGCTCCTGACCACAGTCTGATTAAAATGAGATATATGGAGAATGCGTCGTTTCCACTTTTGATTGTCCTTTCGGCTGATAATTGCCTCATTACACCCAACGAGAGAAACAAAGACCGACCAAAGGTGGAAACATCGCCATCTCTCTGCGTATGATTTTAATCTGATTGTGGTTGACCCTTGCACATTCTGCCCCCCTAAAATATGTCATCATTTTATTCTAGTATACCTCTATCAAAAGGCGAAAGCATAAAATTGGTATAGCTATCCATGATAAATTGTTTATTAGCCGTGTACAAAGGACATTTAGACATGTAAGGGTAGTTATGCTGGGCAGAACCTCGAGTTTCCCAACACAGTGGTAACTCAGACAACTTATCGACAGGAATGCTGACTCGAGGATAAATCGGGAAATCAGCACTTTACTAATAAATTATTCTGAAAAGTCTTCCAATTGCAAGCCCTATGACTTTGGACATCAGTTTACAACACAAAAATGAAGAAATAGCTTAGGTTAATGACGCAATTGTTTACTTTAGAACGGTCTCTCTCTTTCTCCCCGTCTCCCTCCCCTCTCTGTCTCTCTCTGTCTGTCTCTGTCTCCCTTTCTCTCCATCAATATCTATGTCTTGATTATATCTTTCTTACATTTTTGAATTGATAACTGGCTAGGTTAGAACAGGATGATTCAAAATGTAACACATGTCAATATAGGATGTAGAGTAACTTCAAGTCGGCGGAAGACCGAAAGAATTTAGTCCTAGTTACATTTAGTTATAACTTCTTCAATATAAGTTAATGTTAGGGGCAAGAAGACTGCATACATGTGCTGCCAGACCATTCTGGATTGATTCTGTAAGAAAATGAACCTTTTGATCATTTCGCCTACATATCTGTACAGATTTCCAACTTGAAGTCGTCACTGTGTTGGAATGTGTATTTTTGAGTACATGTAAAATAGTGGAGTGCAAACTTGTTGCGATAAAGAATTGATAAACAAGATAGGTTACTCTAGCAAAGTCTCTATCATTATTTGAGACGTGTTCATCATTTTAAACCCTGCCAGTTTAAAATTTAAGGCCCCCGGGTGTTGTTGAATTTATTATTTTCATAACTGGGATGAGCGGCCAAAGTTGAAAACATCTGCTCATGTATTCTCCAAACCTCCGCCAATTGATAGGGGATTCTCGTTATCGACCCATAGTTAAGGACCTCAATTCACAGAAATTGACAACATTTGTTGCCAAGTTACGGTCATTCGAGCTGAAGGGGGTCACGTCACACCGGGTCACGGACCAATGTTCGGAAAAAGATTTCCGTCAAAAAAAGGCATTCAAACGGTACATACCCAAACTCCTTCTATGAGACTACCCCTATCCCCGCGCACGGGATTCGAGCAACGTTAACGCTGCATTTTATGTCTGTCCAAACAACCGTCTACTGATTATGTAATTTTGACCCAATTCGCGTTCTTAAAGCATCGAGTTTGCCTATTAGGCGCGTCAATCTATTTTGCACTGCCCTTCGGGTTAGCGTTTACATACCAACAGTGCTTCCGTCGCATGTTGCTTTTACCTTCATATGTGCGTGGACGTCGGACAAGAAGAATGGACTTTGGTTTTACGGAGTTGTAATTATCAAAGGCTATGATTATGTGAGATAGAACTTAAAAGGTAGAAGGTCGAGGTCCAACTCTGCTATCGAGACAAGAAGTAGCAGCTGGCCGTGCTCATGCAGGAATAAAATATGTCGGTTGCTTGGCAACTATCTGAGTTCGCATGACGTATTCTTCTGGAAAAGTCGTAAAAGGTCGATTGTTCCTGAGATAAAACTAGACCTTGAACTTCATTTCCTGTGTAGCAGTAAATTTATGCCATCACTTTTTTGTTCACTATATTGTAAAACGATCTCCCGGAAACTATCCAAAAATAAACTGATTTAAATTCAAAAGTGATCAACTTATGTCTGAACCATTCCAAGACATGCGAACGGAAAAGTGGTGCTGGCATTTTGTCAGTTGATGTTGATTAAGGCTGACATGTAGAAGAGAAAAAACATACATACGACTACTGATTTTTCATCTCCCCCCCCCCCCTTGAAGCTATCTTTTGCATTTCAAAGTTATCACGAACGATGTAAATAGAGCACAAGATTCACGGGCTCATAAAAACCCTCCTTCCTCCTTCTATTGTGTATTTGACTACACAATAATAGAGTAAACTAACCATGACTAATACATTTGTAATTTTCCCAACATTTCAGTTTTTGTGATAAGAAAACCAGGAGTGCAAAATGGCTTGTAGTCTTTTCGTCACGTTTAATCACCTCGACCAATTACTTCGACGGCTTATTCTTTTCTTCGGTAACACAATGAAATACGTGAAGTCACAATCGCCCTTAAGGAGTTGAATGCAGTTTAATTCTACTTTACGTGTAATACGCAATTTAACTATGGAAAAGCACACTTACTGTACAAGGTTGAGTCGTTTTTCATGAGTTATTGCTATCTGTAAATGCTGTGAAATAGCTTACACTTTATTACATACTGAATGTAGCGTTCACATGATTTGAAGAGAACATTGGATTAGAAAATAGGGACTTGCAGTAACCTAAGATGCTGCGATCTTTACCATATGTATTGACACCTAGCCAAATAATATGGCAAAACAGTCAATCTGCCCGTTAGGCCAAGAAAAATTAAAAAGATTGTTTCTCATTCTCGCGTACGTCAACTCTGACCCGCCGCGTCAACCTATTTTCTGCTCATGGGGAGATGAAAAAATAAACGCAAAAATACGCGACGATAGTGCATAACACAGTGCCATATAAAACAGAACTGTAAACAAAATAACTGAATTGAAATTCCATTTAAAACTGTACACATATGTCACTGTTATATTGAGCTGTCAAAACTGTGCATGGCTGCACTAAAAGTCAAACCGCAGAACTGTTGCTATACAAAAATACTAAAGCAACGCTGCTGTGCATTTATCTCTGTGTGCAGTCCTATGTTGTTTTTATGTCTTTATGGCGTTATTGTAGGTTGAAGAATAATAAAAAAAATCGGAGAAAAAAATCCGTGTCCCCGCATAATTTTGCAATATGTCTAGGATGAGAAAAAACAAACTTTTATTTTTCTTGGTCTGAACTGAACATGTTTGGTGAGTGTATACGTAATTTTTAGAAATTGAAATGTGTTTTTGTTGCATTGTTCATTTTTATTACGATCTACTGGGCAGCTGTTCGCCACAGTTTTGTAAATGTCGCAGTTACACAACTAGTATAATCAGACATCACAGATAAAGGGAGCAGAAAAGGGGCGCAGATCGTAAGCGCAGATTATGAAGTGCGAGCATTGAATAGATAGGCCGGCCATCCTGCTATGCGCATACCCGTGTATACAGTATCTACAATTCTTGATATCGTTTTTTCTGATTTATAGTAGTTTGTTTTAAATGTATTTATTTTCGTATATTTCACTGCTAGTATGACTTTCAAAGCTTAAATGACCTCACATCAATCTATATTAGTGAACTATTCCGATCTCTCTCAGAAATGGATTGTTTAAATACTCGTAGTTCTAGTAATGGTAACCTTTACCCAACGATATTTAGGACAGGCATGGGTTAAAGATCATTCATGTATCGAGCTACTAAAATCTGGAATTCCATCCCCCAACTATCCGTCACTGTGAAGCCTTGTCGTCGTTTAAATAAGAACTACATTGTCATCTTTTTAAAGAAGGTCTTGACTTAGATTAGCCTTTTTTTTAGTCTTCGACATTTTCTTTCCACCCATTTCATATATGTGTTTGTTTATTTGGCGATCTGTCAGTGTATGTTTTGCTTCTTTACTCAGGAGGGCTGTGATGGCAATTAATATATTGCAATCAGACTACACTCTTTGAATAAAATGTAATAATAATAATAATAATAATAATAATAATAATAATAATAATAATTGGCAGCTATAATTTAACAAAATGCAATTTTCCTATCATTCTCGAGGCTTCATAGGCCCAAATAGCACAGTACGTTTAAACACAAAACGATGTAACCAAATATCGAGACATGATCATTTCCAAAAGAATGATTTGCAACATCTAAATAACAGGAATGAAAAACCATAGAGATGGCAGGTCGACGAATTAACGTTTAGATTGTAAAGGGTAGTAGACAGTGTGGAAATAAAATACACGATGACCTGGTTTCAAAAAAGTGTGAATGTCATGAGGTAGAACTGAACATTTACTGAACCCGGCCAATGTTCACAATAAATTTGGTCGCAGAGTATCGTAAATTTCAAAGCAATTTACTTTTTCTGAACTTTAACATGGTAGCTCCTTGTTCGCAAGATGTAAGTTCCACAGCACCTATACGGCACTTCGACAGTTGCCGGTTGCTGCATCTGCAGTCTGATATTCACGGCGTAATTAGCAGAACGTTCCAGTCCAGCCAAGCACACTGGCATTTTGACATATACCCGCATGCCATGGCATTCTTGCATGTTTTGATTTTTATTTCTCCCCTTACTGAGATTCGTAGACCAGAATAATCTCAAGAAAACACACTGCCATGTTGTAAACCCATAATGTGGTATACATAGACAGGAACGGTGTTAAGGCCATTTCAAGAAAATTCTTTATTTGCCATCCTTGGATTTTTGAAAAACCTACCAGCCAGCCAGGGACAAAACAAACACAGACAAAAAACACAGGTGTGTTAACATAAGCTAAGTTTTTATTTGGCTTCCTTTAGAAAAATAATATTTTTATTTGTAGTAGGATTAACATTGTGTTTGTTTTCGTGTAATTTTCTGTGAAAACCTAATAAGTATCATCAAGCGGACGGCAAACAAAGAATTATATTAAAGCGCCTAAACTTTAGAAGCAAAGTTATAGTAACATAGTTTCAAAAATCTGTTAAAGTATTGCTAGCCTCGAAGGTCCAGTGCACTCTGTGACAAAAGTGCATTAAGAAACTGCGTATAATAGGCTATGCAATAGTAAACGGACATCATTTACATTACACAGATATGGAAAGATGCAGCGATTGTTGTACGTGAACGATTCATGACAGTGAAGCTATCAGCTGGTGATCAATTTAATATGTACGAAGTAGGCATTGACGATGCAGGCAACCCACTTTCGTCTGAGTTAACCAGTACAGGTGTCATTGAAGGAAGTAAATCACCACTGTATCTTTCACTGAATGACCTTGGTTCTCAACAAATCGAATCTGCTAAGGCGGAATCTAAGCAAGAAATCAACGGTAAGTATCATTCTATATTAATGTCTGTAAAGCTCATAGTACAAATAAACATGACCGTAGGTGCAAGTAAAAGAAAGATATCAACAGAATATTCGATTTAGGTGGGCAGCTGAGATACACAGGGTAACATTTTGACCACGGTTTCTTGATCATCAGCAGACTACGTCGAGTTTATAACCTTAATATGATGAAAATTTACTGTATACTGAGAAAATCAAAAAGTTAGTAGTTATAAAGTAAATTCCTTAACATTACATACAACCAATGCCATTTTTGTTTGAACTGTGAATTAAACAGATATTTACAAGAAAATGCATTTTAGTGAGAGACTCGCAGACATCTTAAAGTAAACAAAACTTAATTAACAGTGTCATGCCTGCCACAAACAAATGGTACGGTATGGTCGTCGAAATCACACACAGAAATTCGAAGTAGGTGATGTAGTTGATATTACTACCAATCCAGTGTAGTAAGCTACCAATGCAATGGCAGGGTCTACGTACAGCCAATGAAGTGGTAATAAAATGGATCATTGTATTGATATCTGAAGGTCTAAGATTCCAGGTTCTGAAGTGATAATAATAATAACTTCACTGCCGAAACGAATGGTATATATATTTCAGAAAACTGGATATTATTACACAATTTGCCATAGGTCGTTCTTGTCGTTAAGAATCAAGCTTTGTCTACGGTATCACCATGTCCATCACTTAGGAGTATAGTATAGGCCAACAAGCCAGTAATGCACACAAATTATATGAAACCATCAATCCATTGCAGACGTTGAAATGTATGTTAAGAAGTGTGACCCTTTAATTGGCTTTCAAGACATTTGCGAAGTCCTTGCACAGATGGAATTTCCCACCGGCTCCATCAAAGAAGAAGACAAACTTTGCCTTCAGTATTGTTTCATCCTGGTTGGTAAATGGGATACACAGGTACGTACATATTATATATTTTCATAAGTTTTTATGGTAGGAAAGCATAGATAGTGAACACATTGTTGCCAGGATATTGAGAGTAAATCTGTGTAAATTATACGATTTTGTGACTTACGTGATTTTTTTTTTATAAATTTGAATCCTTGTGATTGTGATGTGACTTTACCGGGCGGAAGAGTAATCTTCACAGGGCTCAAATGAACAGAATATATTTTAGAAGGAAATGAGAAGTGCCTAGGTCGCAATTCGGTCATCACACTTGTCAGAAAGAGCTTATTTACTTAAACTTCCAAATTTGTGTTGTGGTGATAATGTCATAGTAAGGCGACGACTATTGTGGAAAAATGATCTCGCACCGAAGGTAATACTAACGCAGCGTACCCTGCGCTGTTAGCCTGGACCTGTTAGCGAGCTTGAAACAATTAGAACTGCCTCATCGGATCTACTGAAGCACGACGGAACGCATGTTTGCCAAGGTTTACATCATAGCAAGCTGGAAAACCATTTATTCGCTTACTGAAAGTCTGAACGGATCAAGTTATTCTATGCATCCTAAGAAAAAAGGTTAGACTGAATGATCAAGAAATCGGATGGGTTTACAGTTGAGCAAACGATATTTACTACAACTATCGAATTTTGTCTCAGACACGCGAATATTGAACGAAATAATTACTGGACTTTAAACTGGTTTGATTATTAACAGTAGCGGTTTGGCAACCATTCACATTTAAAATTAGTTGAATTGTCACTAATAGTGTGATACATAGCTATGGCAATTTGTGAAGATTCGTCCATGCATCAATTTGTAACAAAACACAACGACATTTGTTTCAAAACTAACTTATATGTCAAATATTCTTTGCTTTTCCTCTACGGTCTTTATGACTCTTACATTCAAAACTAGTGAACAAAGTTGAGTCATTTGTTATGTTTGTTTTTCCATGGGCTCCTTGAGCTCAATAATGTTATTAAAAAATATCAAATATTTTAAGTTAGAGTGAGTATACGTTGGTGCCTCGCGAATTAACAATTGCTCACCTTTTGCCAAGTTACGGTGACTAAACATCAGGCAATAATTTTCGTGCAGCAGCTCAGATTTCAGGTTACGGTCATCACTTTTCGAATGAAGTCACACCATCTTTATATGATAACTTATCCCACCAGAGAGTAACAGAAGACTGTTTTTCAATTTATGTATTGCTTGTGCTTATTAACTATGATGATTTACTTGTTACTATCACAGGTATTTAGAAATGCCAAGATAACAGTGTACTGTAAAAGTAAACATATAGTTTTTACATCGGGAGTGCAGACCAATCAATTCGAAGTGGCAAATGATGACAATGGAAAACCTTTCCATCGTGTTGTATCCATGAACAGTAGGGAAAATGTTCGTGAACATGAGGTTTCAGATAGAGAAAAGCCCGTAATGGAGAGCATTTGCCTCGATACGCCACCTCTTACCCCAGGTATGACTCCAGTATTACTCTTCAAACGCGGCGAAAGGGTTGATATTAATTATTACGGTCCTGATACGGCCTTTGCGGCCCGAGGTCGAACGGCGGAAAGGCCCGAGCGCGCGTGGGCACGTACTCCGCACGACTAATGGCCAAAAAAGCCGTATCAGGGCCGTAAAGGTTTTATCATATACCTTATGGAATGATATGTAGTGTACATAATAATCAACATTGTTTAGGAGATAACAATGCGTGCGATATCAAAAGTTCTTAGCCATTTGTGTAATTTTTTTATTAATGAGATTGCTGCTTCCCGTCGCGGATTGACATAAATAATGACGTCATTTGTTTACCTGCAGCAGAATTCTAAAACGCGCAAAGCAACACGCGTACTGGTCAACAGAGATTTACGCTTAAATCGAGGTGTAAGAAGGACAAAAGCATGATGTCAATCTATTGTAATTTATATACTGAACAGCCATGAACTTTATATACACAAGATTTCACCAGAATTTAGAAATATAAGCCGATGTCACCGTCGTGGCTCCGCTGTGGCCCAAGCAACAACGATATGAGCGAGCAGACGTTTTCCTAATCTGGCGCTGGTTTTGTATACAAATGGAACGTTGGGGGATAGCAACGCGCGTAGCAACCAGAATCGAGATAGTTCAGAAATGCACGCGATCGCCCATATTTGGGAACCTGGCCGGGGTGTGATAAAGAAAAAATGCACGGATGTGAGGGCGCTTCCCCATAGCTTTACACAGGCATGTGAATGTAGGTATATGATAATGACATTTGTTTGTGGTCTGGGATCTACGTAAAGAGTTCCCTTAGAGTTCCCTGCTAGGAATATCCATGTCAAAGAAATTATTTACCATTTCATGTAGGAAATCTAGATACAGAAATCTTCACATTTATTGCTAATAGTTAAGCTTAAAGTATTGATTTTCGTTCGCAGGTACCGTGATATCCTGTGACCCTAGAATAACATACAAACATATCAATGACTTTATAAGAGAATGCGAAAAGAGCGGGGGAACCATTGGCTCTGGTGACTTTGAATGTCTGCGTCACTGCCAAACCTTAATCGAAAGGCATGGTGGTAAGGTATGTTGACCAAGGCATTTTTCCGTATATACGTTTGTTCGGTAGGATTTGATTTTATGATGTATTTGCTATAATTCTGGAGTCATAGAAAGTTAACGCATTTTCTACACATCAGACTTTTTCATAGCTTTAATTTATGCAAAATTTATGACTTGGATTTGACCATATCACACTAAAGGACAGACATCTGCTTATAATGACTTTCATTCTCGGGAAATAATTGGAACATCAGATATTTGCTTGACATATGATGTTGAGACGAAACATGAACGTTTACAGTAGGATGACAATTTCAGAATTGTAGATATCCTGCTTCCAAGTACAATCTTACATCTTGATCAACACTTGAAACTCTTTTTTGCACATTGCCAGACTTTGGAAAATGCAAGGATCGCAATAAATGGTACAACGAAAAGTGTGGTTTTCAAATCAGGTGACCAGAGGAACGAGTTTATAATTACGTTGGACGGCGAAAAGAAACCAGTTTACAATGTAATTTCTTATGCAGATTGTAGCGATGAAAGTATAGGAACTGGGGTAAAAACCATAGCTGCAAGCAAACAGCAAGTGACAAAGGGAGGTAAATTCGATGCCATTATTATTATGGTAATGCAATATAGATGGTTGCACTATGTGAAATTCATAAGAATACATTCACACATTTAAGTCGCTCTAACAAAGTCTATACTATGCCATATTAATAATTCTTCAAAAAGAATTAAATTTAAAATTGCAGCATGTTTATTTTAATTTGGTTTAACTTAATTTACATCATTTAATTCAATTTCTGGAAACCATTACGTGGATATGTTTGCATGTTGAAGTGTATCCCTTATCTAGTATTCATAATCACAGTGTTACAAAGTTCAAATTTACTTTCATTCAAGAGCACTCTGTTCGGTATACGTGATGGAAACCTTCACAGTGCCTGACATGGATGGCATGTCGCGTCCTTTCCTCAGTGTCGACAACATTTTTAGGGCAAACTTAGTTGCACAGACACTTCTTATGTCGATGACTATTGCAATACAGTGATATGGACAATAATTTATAAATCAACCTTTTTGTAGGACTTAACCCATATATAAAGAAGTGCTACCCATCTATCAGTTTCAAGGACGTTCAGGAGGCAACCGTAGCTCTTGAGTCAATCATAGGACAACTTCAGGAAGAAGATAAGTTATGCCTACGACATTGCAACACTCTTATTGCAAAATGGGACGAAAAGGTATCTACTTTCAGTCAAAATCACATTTTGTCAGTGTTCATCACGAACTACCTTATGTGAACAGCGCCAACATTTTTCTGTAAAATATATAATATATTGTCGAAAACGCAAGAAAAGGAAAGGCAGTCAGTCTATAAATATATTGACTCATGTCTTAGTTTACTTCTGAAACTATTGATCTGTAGAAATTTTATACTTAGCATTGTCTTGTACCGCATACAACCGGAATTTTATACTACTCGTATAGCAAAATTGGCAGCGAGGGTACGTCGATTTAAACACGTTCATCTTTATATCTAGGTATTGCAAGATGCGAAAATAACTGTACACTGCAAAATAGAAGTCATTTTCACATCAGGTGTGGAGACCAACCTGTTCGAAGTAACATCGAATGAAAACGGAGATCCAGTTCATCGTATCATTTCCCTGAGCGATCCTGCAAGCAGCAAACAAGACAGACCGAAGTTTGCTTACAATGGTTCATCACCGCTACATAAAGGTAACTTTACAATAATTTCAATTTCCTTTCACATTTTAAGCTCACAAAAAATTAATACAATATCGACTCACTACGCTAAATTAAATAATTAATTGCGCCATTGTTCCCATGATTTTGGACCGGTCATTCATCGTGCGCTTAGATAATATCTAATCACAGAAATCATTAAGGTCAAATAACAGGAATTTGATATAAATGTTTGAATCCTCTGTATGCCACACAAAGCAATAACACAGTGAAGAAATAATTATTAAAAAAACATAAGATTTTCATGTTGGACCATTATTACTGGAACGTGTTCCATTGAAGTAGACCATGGCCTTAAAATTCAGAATATTCAAACTATATTTAGCCTAAAAAAATACAATGTTTCCAATGTTTCTCGTCATTATTAAAGTGGATTCAAAAATGATGGGGTCATGTGAATTTCTTTCTTTTTCTTTTTTCACAAACATGGCAGCCATAAAGTAAAATGACTGCCACTCAAAGAAACAAACCTGAGGAACATTTATTGAACATGTCAACTTATCCGTGACATGTAAATGTTTTGCTTCTGCTAGTTCTATTTTCACAATGTACTGTACACTAGTACTAGTGTGATAATATACCCTGAAATTGAAATCTGGACTTATATAAATAAAGTAATGACCAGCATATTTTCACATGACGCGCACAATGACGGAAAACAGAGTACTTTTTTTCTTGGCCTTACCTTCTTTTCCTCAGAACCACAAAGATCATGTAACCCTCAGATAAGATATGAACACATTTATGACGCTGTAAGAGAATGCACAAGTCAGGGTATGGACGCACATATCGACATTCTTAAATGCCTTCGCCATTGTTATTCCTTAATTGAGAGACATACTTTAAAGGTGAGTGTTATGGAATCAAGTTTTTGTAAGAATTTATAAAGCCTTTTCGATGAATTAACAGCACCGGACGTCGTAAGTTTCCAAAACAGCTACTGCAACGAATAAATCATACTAATTTTCTTATTCTACGAAAACGTTTATGCTTTTTACTTTAAAACGTCGGACATAGTCCGTAGTACGGCGTTTAACATTTTAGTAAATGTGCATATATACATTGAATGCAATCATCTGATCTCTCCTGGCTACCGAATCTTCAGCGACTGTGAAGTTTTTGAAGGTTGACCATAAACCCTTGTATATATCAACTGTAATAGATTCCATGCACATTTAATGATGCCCCATAATCACTAATATTTCTTTTCTCGAAGGTAACTTTCAATTATAATCTGAAAGATGGAAGAAGTACTCTACATCTCAAGAGCCATGCAATAATAGACACACCAAAATATGCTACTTACAAAAGTGCCGATTTTGGGCTTCTGCGCTCTTATGCTTCTTTACTCAATTTGCAGATAAAAGGGCCAGTAATGCGAACCTTGGATAATTGCTTCGGTATTTTTATTTTGTTTATCAATTGCAACTTCTTATTCTACTACCAAACGAATGTTGAAACACCCAGTCCTAATTTCTTTATGGTCAACATAGCCTCTACATTTGTGAAATGCACTGTAATTGTTTACTTTAGCATTCTAGTCTAGACCAGAATTCATTTGTCAACGATAAAATGCAGTTCACACATGTACATGCTGAGTTAACAAGCTGAACACAGTGTATTTCAACGTATACTTTGGGGAGTTGAACAAGAAATTATATTTGACATTTAAACAAAAATAGTGAAAAAAATCATCAAAAGTTGCCATTACTAGCACCTTTTAAAATCATTGATCCAGTACCGCGATAATTTTCACATTGTAGTACACCCCGAAAAAAAGTAACTTAACATTGAGATAGGAATAAATTTTCTTCCCTGTCGTTTGTTACACGAAAATACAAACGTCGCATGCTAGTCAGCAGAGTAATTAAACAAGCCACAGTCAGTTTGACTGTCTGAAGTGGATTTATGCACATTTGGATTCTCTAGTAAGACCGTCTACGTAATGGTTACTTTGTAAGACCTTCATGTTTCCATTTTCCTTCCAAAAGATATGGACAAATGCTCGGATAACAGTAGAAGGGACACACAAGACTATGGTCTTCGTATCAGGCGATGAGAGAAACAAGTTTGCTATTTCTCTAGATTCTGATCTCAAACCAGTTTATGATATTATTTCATATGACTATGACCCCCAGTGTGAAGGCGGTAAGTAGATGTGTGTATGTATGTATGTATGTATGTATGTATGTATGTATGTATGTATGTATGTATGTATGTATGTATGCATGCATGCATGTATCTATCTATCTATCTATCTATCTATCTATCTATCTATCTATCTATCTATCTATCTATCTATCTATATATCTATCTATCTATCTATCTATCTATCTATCTATCTATCTATCTATCTATCTATCTATCTGTAGTAAGTACAATATCATCAGACAAATGACATGTAGATCCAAATAGCAAGATGTATGTAAAATCCTGTACAGTTAATATAGCATTTCTTACATTTACTTTACAGGCATATATTAAAGGGACATTATTTGTATCTTTTGACCTTATATTGCTGCAAACGAGCAGTCAGTTGATAATGTTGTTCGCCTTACTGAAAGATGTCTAAAAAACGGTCGACCGTAGACAACTTCCATCCCGTTTGCGTACACAGTATAGAAAAACCTTGGGTCAGGGGTTAATGGTGGGCTACTTTTAACCTCAGAGTTGGCAAGGTTGACCTGCGATCAGACCAGCCGCTGTAAGCATCCGCGTGTTAAAAAACAATAAACCACACGAAGTGAAAGTCGAAAGCGCAGTATTGGTATTGCAGTTTCAGATTCCCTATTACCAATCCCGTTTGCTCAGTTTCTTTTGACGACCAGTTTTTTATGGAGATCTTGACGGCCAATCCTGCTCTTATATACACTTTTATTTGCTGCTAGAGAGCACATTTTATAATGGGCATTTCAAATGCCTACAAGCTGCAAGAAGCGGACGACAAGACCGGTGGATTTTTTTCGTCTTGTTTGTTCCTCCATATGCATATGTAGACTTTCCCAAAGCCTGAGGCCATAGAAATATGAAAACAGAGTAAAATGAAGGGATATACTTCAGTAGACAGTCACGTGATTGTTGAGATGATCGCGAAATTGAAGCAATGTACTTTGGCGACTGATACCTACATCATGTACATCGTTGGATCAAAGTCCTGGTTGGATGAAAGCTAGCTATGCGTGGCAGGGCTGTGCCAAACCGCTGGCAGCACCTCGGTTGCGGCGTGCAGTTTCTCCACCAAAACAACCCATTTTTAATCCCAAGCTTGCATTGAGTTTCGTTTTCGAGCACACCCACCTCGCCTGGGTACACGATTAGCTTTGCATACAGGTCTGTGTGTTTCCGGCGTTATACTGCGTGGAGGCCGTATAACGCCGGGAACACACAGACCTGTACGCAGGGCTTATAGGTACACGATCTCCATGTGCTCAGCTGCACTTCTAAACTTATGTAAAGCCCACTTTTGGGAGTGGGTCGGAGGCACGGAGGCCGTAAGCGATCGGGTCTAGGCAACTGTCATTGCGATGTACTCACTTTTGGTTCGAAATGCGATTCAACTGTTACAAATAATTACACGATGGACAGAGAATAACAACATTCAAAACATATCTTGTGTGTCGAGAGGTGACTCCAATCGCGAGCAGTATCAATGACAGTACTCGCCCGGCGCAGTGTCACGATGTCATCAATGCTACACCGTGCCCTGTTCAGTCCGAGTGCGATGTTTCCAAGTTCAACAAGTGATCATGTCGTGTTTGTCTCTGCTACCTCCATGGTAAAACGAACCACCGTAATGGCAAGAAATTGCCCTAAAAATCTTAAAAGTTTACGAAGATTTACTAACGATCAAATGCACAGAAAATGCATTACTCTGTGCCTGTTTCACTATCACATGTACAGCAATCTGACATCGTTTTAGTTTTGCCATTGACCCAATTGCGTCTATGGTTTTATTTGTTTCAAAGTCCGTGTCATCGATACTAAAATCAAACTTACAAGCAAATGCCCTGCTTAGTTTCACTATTTGACAATAGTTTGTGAGACGTGCATTTGTTTATGCGCCGTGTGCTCCTCTTAGTGTGTAGGTCACAGGCCGTTCACGTTCCAGCTGTACTTTGATGGTTGACGTATGCGTAGTAATATTGGTCATGTGCTTGGGTTCAATAATGGCGGTTGGTTCAAATCGCGCAGACGCCCTTACCAACATTGAACCTTGCCGTAAAGAGCAAGAAGGTGGTTTTACATATCCTTGAAGCCGTCCATAGTCACAATTTATGTCTCCCATTGATTTGACAGGGGATTTCAGTCATCGAAAAAATGAAAAAAAAGTCAAAAGATACAAATAATGTCCCTTTAAGTGACCCAAGCAAAATTATTTTTTTCCATGAACAATTATTGCCGCATCACTTTTTATGTACTAATTTCACAGTGTTTTTCGTTAACTGCTTGTTATCATTTAGATATCGAAAGAATCTGCACACCACGTATTAGTTTTGATTGCGTGAGCCAAGTCCTCAGAGAAATGGAAAAGGGTGTCCTTAGCGATGAAGACCGACGCTGTATAGAATATTGCTATGTTCTTATAGGAAATGATAAGAAACAGGTATTAGAATCTAAGATGCACTTGTAGTCAAAAACTGTCAGTTTGCATCATAACTCCAATATCCACACCTCGACCCATTCGTTTGTCTGTAGTCATGTTGGTCATGCCTAAAATGATTTCAGTGCCACAATAAACCTCGATCAGTATAATGCCAGATTTATCGGAATTTTGTGAATGACATTTTCAAGAAAAATAATAAAAAGTGACATCATTCGTGAGACATGAAAATCGCAGAGAAATATATTCGATTTCAATCATAATATGATCATATCCCTCGTCTCGACAAAGTTCGACTGCAGATTTAATGCATTTGACTTTCATCCCTTTACGTTACTGCTATTAAAACCCCTTTTTCTGATTTCCGGGTGGTTCGTACCTGGAGTCACAGACAAGGAGATATTGTCTGTGCTGCAGTAAATATTACCTTATACTTTTCGTAAAGTATAACGAACAACTTAAAGCAGTAATCCTTGTACGTGCGACATATGATTTGGCATTGTGCTTATAATGATCTTGTTTATTTTGCATTTCCTTGCGTAAATGCAGGAACAACGCATACAAACACACACACTTTCACCAACTCTCACCCATAATTATATATATATATATATATATATATATATATATATATATATATATATATATATATATATATATATATATATAAAATGTACTGTATGCTCTAGGAGTGGCACGATGCAATGATCACAGTGCACTGTAAGAGATCCAACGTCATATTCAAGACTGGACATTTTCCCAAATACATGTTTAACGTGGCAATGGATCACACGGGGCAGCCAGTACACCATTCCATGCCACAATCAGATGGAAACGTACATGTAAGCAGCGACAATAGCGCACAGAGTGAAACGAGTGATGAAAGTGAAGAAGAAGAAGACATGCATATGTCAGAATCTTCACATCAGAAATATGCAGTACCAAGAACAGTAGCAACAGTACCCGAGTGCCATTTGCAAGAGCAGGACTTGCAGCAACAGCCCTCGTTGTCGTAAGTACCTAACAGCCAATTCTTTGTGCTGATTGCACTAGGTATATGTAACTCAATCAAGATGAAAAGATTTAGTCACACATTTTCTGTATAAACGTTTTTTATGGACCACGTACGCTGTCGACAGGGGGCACAAACTTTTTGGTTGCATTAAATTTTCCGGATTTTTTTATATAAATAAACAAACGGGACACGATGATTTCATTGATATAGAATTACTCAATTCTTTGATGACTTGTAATGTGTTCTGAGGAACGCTAACTGACCTGAACAAAAATAAACAATAAATATTTTTATTTACTAAAAATCTTGAAATGTCAAATATTCAGCCTTACAAATAAAAGAGTTAATGAATCAAAGATGAGAAAAGAAAAGCAGACTATACACAGATTTCTTTTTAGGTAACTTGGCACAAACAATGAAAAAATGATATTTAGCTAGAGCGAAGTAATAAATCAAACCATTTATCTTGGAAAAAAAAAACTGTTATATTTTCCTAGTCGAATATCATTTTTTCACTGTTTCTTTTTTGCAATATTAGTTTAGCCGCCGAAGATCAACGTGGTGAAGTACAGCAATCTGTTAATCTTAAAACAATCGGTGATGGTATGTAATTTGTTTAAAATATCGCATTCCCTGTAATAGAAAATAACCGCTACTAGCATTACCAATGAAACATAATCTTATCTGCATAAGATACATTGCCTGACAGTAATAAGTTAGCTTTAGCGCATCTAACTTCAGGCTGAAGTAAGTGAATTTACAACATAGGCAAGTAAACGATTGACAAGTACAGAGATTTAACATGCGCTTACTTGGCCTATATTTGAAAGTTTTATGAACCATGTGACCATTCTTTTGCAATATAACAAACTTCAAAAATATGTTTGTAAGAGGATGAGAAGTGGATCAACAGAGCCACCTAAAGCCTTCAAACAATAATGTTTGCTTTCATCAATTTAACATTTATTTTTGTGGTCAATGTGTCGTCTATCTCGGTAAGAAATACGGAGTAGTTGAATAGTCTGTCCTAGTTCCCTATTTCTGGTGTGAATGCTCTTCTGTCGATAATTTAGCACATTTTGGATATTTCAACTTCTCCAAGTGGCCGTGTAGTGAAATTTCAATCTGTTTGGTCAGTTTCATTACCACATGCAATATTTGTTTTATTTGTACTCACAGTGGATAGCGAGCTTTCACCAGTTTTCTGCTAATGTCTCTAGTACAATATGTCATTCAGGTTTTGTGTTAGCCTATCTTTTGATTTATAGTACTGTGATGAGAGCCTGTTTAGTCTATAGTGTTTGACTTTGTCACTTGAAAAGGGCATTGCTCATTCGTAATCTTGCAGTATACTTTTGTTTTATATCCACCCCTAAGGCATAGATTACTCGCCAGCTTTATCTCAAACCAAACGGATTTAAAACAAATAAAAAACTCAAAGAGAGACAATGTTTTAGCACCAGTAGACAGTTAATGTCGACAAAATCTGATGCAAGAATTAGGCTTTGATGACTGAAGTAGTATACAGAGTGTTGGTTCTTGCTCACTCAGGGTGGGGGATTCTTAATTCGGCACAACCCCTCAGGCAACTGAGGGCCCTACCCGGCAGAACATTTTCTCAGAGTCCAAGAGGTGGAGCGCTGGATCAAGGAATTCCTGGCTACCCTGGAAGACTTGCAAATGACCCTAGAGGACTGCAAGGCCCATCGCCACAACTTGCCAATATGCCAGAAGCCATCCACTGGAGACTCTGTCCCTAACCACTGCCACTTCATGGGGCAGTACTGCAGGGTAGCCCATAACACGTGCAGCCTCAAGCTGTGGCTGAGCCCCAAACCACTACCATACCGGTTGTCTTCCACAACCTGCCGGACTTTGACTCCCATCTCCTGATGAGGGTCATCTCGAAATTAAAGGGCAGGATCACCTACATCCCCAATAACATAGAAAAATATATCTCCTTCTCACCTGAGCAGCTCAAGTTCATCGACAGCACCCAGTTTCTGTTGACCTCCTTAGAAAGCTTGTGGCTGCCAACACGCCCGAGGCCTTCCACAGCAAGCTCTTTGACTTCTAAGACAGTTACCATACCCATGCAAAAGAAATCTGGGAGACTTTTGGCTGCCTTATCCTAGGAACTACCATGACATCTACAACTGAACAACGTCCTCCTCCTGGCAGATTTGTTCGAGAGTTTCTGAAAGACAAGCCTGCACCTGTAAGGCCTGGACCAGGCCCACTACTACACCAGTCTCAGTCTCTTCTAGGGCATGCTTCTTACAAAGACATGGGTTGTGCTAGATCTGCTAACCAACTACGATCAGCATCTCTTTTTTGAGAAAGGGCTGCCAGGAGGGATCTCGATGGTGACAAATAGATACAGAAAGGCCAACAACCCTGCAGTGGATGGATACTACCCGGCCAAGCCCAACAGCTACATCCTCTGCCTGGACACCAACAACATCTACGGCTGGGTGATAAGCCTGTTGCTGCCACATGACTTTCAATGGGCGAATGACTGTGGAATGCTCGAGGTGACCATTGCCACCCACCCAGAGGGTGCTCCTGAAGGCTACATCCTCGAGGTAGACACCTGTCGAGCTGCAAGAGGCTGACAATGATAACCTTCTGGCCCTAGGGTGCATTGTGGTTCAGAAAGAGTGGCTGTCAGCACACTAGCAAGGGCTCTTGGGATGAAAGCAAACACCCTCTGAGGTTAAAAGCTGGTCCCCGACCTCTGCAGCAAGGAGCGCTTCAATCTGTACTACTGCAATCTGCAGCTGTGCCTCTCCCAGGGTTTGCAGCTTGAGAAGATCCACTGTGCCCTGAAGTCTGCACAGAGCTCCTGGATGAAGCCGTTAATTTGGCTTAACACTGGGCTCCAGAAGCGGGCGGCAACCACCTTCGAAAATGACTTCTACGTGCTTATAACAACTATTGTCTTCGGGGAAAACCATGGACAACATGTGCAAAGGGTTTGACGTGCAGTTGGTGTGGTATATGTACTTGCTCATTAGCTCTTTTCCGGGGTTTGCCTTGAGGATATGTCTGTTTGCTCTCCACAGTCTGCACTATTCTAGATAAATACTGAAGCCAAAGACTTATCTGTGTTTCCGAAGACACATTGGGACATTCTTTTTGCCAAACATCCTCATCCTTGCCCTCATCCTACCCTGTCAGCCTATTCACAGCATCAAGAAAATGCACAGCTGTTAGGCCACAAAGCCCGCCATGGTGCGAGCAGTTTTCAGGATGAAACTGATGATGGAGTCAATCAATCCTGGGATAGCTGCAGCACTTTTTGCGGCCAGTCCTTTCAGCCAATGGCCTAGTTTGACCGCTCCTTTTGCCGCACCATATGCTCCCCACTCAACCACTGCCTTTCACACCTCATCGACCACCAATTTTCATAGACCCAAGAGCAAGTGCAGTAATCGCCAGTCCTGTTGATATTAGCAGTGCTTTGATGGTGAGCCCTTTCTTTTTGAACAGCTCTGTCAACTTCATTTTTAGCTCCAGGAAAACAGTCATAACCAAAGCATGCAGGTATGATAAAGCGGTTATTACACAAAGTAAGGGCAATAACGCATCGTATTCTCGTGATGTGTCCGTATTTTGACTTGTTGCTGCACAACTCGTCAAAATCCGGACACATCACTCAAAAAAGACGTGGTATTGCCCAAACTTTGTGTAAAAACCACTAAATACAGTACTGCTCGACAATATCATTTCATCTTATGATCTAGATTACACTTTATACGTGGATGATTCCAGAATATACTCAGTCTGTAACACCCCTGATGATGCTATAGTAGATATAGAACAATGTGTTGAGGATTCACGGGGATGGAGGAAATCAAACACGTTGGTATTGAATGATGATAAAACGGAAATGGTTCACTTTTCATCATGTTTCAAGAAAGACACAGATTCACAGATTGTCTAGATAGCTTCAAAATTGTAGAGTTGGAAATACTTCCAATAAGTATGATACACAATTTTGGTGTCTCGTTTGACTCTGACAGTTTTATGACGAGTCAATTAAATAACACATGTAAATTGGCGTATTTTGCCTTACATAGAATAGGAAAAATTTGCTCCCTGATAGTCACTTCGACAACCGAGAAATTAGTTCATGTGTTTGTAACATCGCGTTTAGAGTACTGTAACAGCTTGCTATATGGAATCAGTCGCTGCCAACTACAAAAGTTACAATCTGTACTGAATGTTGCAGCTAGATTTGTTACCGGTACTAGGAAATTTGGCCATATAACACCTGTCTTATATAAGTTCCATTGCCTACCAATCATGAAAAGAATTAAATTTAAGCTCATTCTCCTGACATTCAAAATTACCTCCAGAAAATGCCCAGACTATCTCCATCCACTAATAGATGCCCGTGGTTCCAATCGTACCCTTTGTTCATTGGACAAATATTGAGCCGTGACACAAACAAAAGAACTAAAAACTACGGCTACTATGCCTTTTCCGTCGCAGCACCAATTTTATGGAATTGTCTCCCTTTAAATGCCGACATAAATTGTACTGTTGATTCTTTTAAGCGTAGAGTTAAGACATACAGTTTTAAGGAATATTACAAAGTGTAATTTGGTTTTGTTTGCCAATCAGACTTTTATGTTTATCTTTTCAGAAATACATTTTAGTCTTGTAAAGAGCACTGAGACGTAGTGTACAGCGCTTTTAAGAGATAAAATAATTATAATAATAGTAATAATTAGACGCCCTTGTACTTTGAAACTCGCATTTTTTCTACACATGAAACACTTCTAGCTGCGAATTCTTGTTATACAGGCAATCGGCCCTTTGAAGGTCTGGCGGAAGCCTTCAACAATGCTGGCCTTCTTGCCACTGTACATGTGGAACCAGCAGATGTCTTCTCCTGACAGCCAGTCTTGCATCTTTCTGTTTGTGAATTTGAGCCCTTCATCTATCTGCAGCTTTCTGGGCCTCTGGCCACTCTCACTGATGATGCTTTTGAGCGCTGAAAGAGTGTCTTTGCCTGTCTTTGATTTAATAGGCTCGGCCAATTCAAACCTGCTTTGCACGTCGATTGCAGTCAGCATACAGCAGTACCCTACTTTGTCTCAGGTTTGCACCTTCATCTCTTCAAGGTCTATCACCTACTGTTCATCTCTTCTGTTCACAAACACTTTGTGGGAGAAAGTACTTCTTTTACTTTTTATGGCTGACCTTCACCCTGTGTTTTTTTGCGCAAAACCCTGCTGCTGGGTCAAAATAGATCTCACTGAGGCACTGCTTGGGCTCAAATGCTGCCCCCGCATCGCTCTTGGCCATCATGCTATACCAACTCTAGACAAAAGGTGCAAGGAAAATCATTAAAGTCGACGAGATGGCCCTCCTGACGTAGCTTGACACTGCTGAGGTTGCTACCCTGCATGAGAGGCATCACTGCTGAGGTTGCTATCCTGCTTGAGGGGCATCATAAAGGGGCTGCTGATGTCATAGACCACTGTTTTGCAGTTTTCTTTGGTATCCCTCAGGGGAGTATTTGCAGATAATCATGTGCAGACGTCTGCCTACAGCCCTGCAGTGGAATTCGGCCTGGCTGTGTAATCATTGGCCCTATCAACAGCATCGCAGTTGATCACATACTCCTAATGACATTGATGAAATCTGCCCTCCTGTGGCTCTCTTTGCTTTTGTCCACAATCATCTTTTTGAAACCGAGCAGGAGTGCGAAGCTCTTGTCTGTGCTGAAAGGTGATCTTCTAATCTTTGGCGAAATCTAGGTAGCTTTGCAAGCCTGTTGGCTATATTTTTTGGAAGATTATCTTCTCTGGCAGCCGTTTGCCCTCGATTAGTGTGTTGACGCTCTACCTTGCACCTGCCAGTTGTCATGCCTCCTTGGAATCTTCCATTGCACATTGAGGGGGATCCCTACATATTCTATATTTTTTACAAACGGTTTGATCTGGTACAAAAATGGTGCTGATGGTTTTAATGTTAAAAAGGTAAGCTCAGAACACCAGAACCGGAGTGAATTGTGTTCAAAATGGGGCTGGGGGCTTCAAACGCGGAAACAACGCATTCATCCCCTAAAGTGAGCTACACCAAACACCAGTTTTAGGGGCATTGGGAGTTTCAATTCAACAATTAAGGGGGTTAGGCAAGTTTTTGAAAAAAAGAGCATTTTTTTTAAATTGGTAAATGAAGGCCCCAGGCACTTATCATGTGCTCAAATTTTTTAGGGGCATTGGGAGTTTCAATTCAACAATTCAGGCGGTTAGGCAAGTTTTTGAAAAAAAGATCAATTTTTTTTAAACTAGTAAATGAAGGCCCCCAGGCCTTTCTCAAGTGATCATGAGTCAGGATTTTGGAATTTTTGAGGGCTGCGGGCCTCTTTTTGGCCATATTAAGAATCCCATACTGAAGAGTGAGCCTGAACCAGCACTCTGTATACTACCGACTGCGACTTTGCATCGAGGTACCTTTCGAATTTGTGTTTTTGATTTCTTCATCATTTGCGCAATTGTGTTTTGTACCCGTATCTTTGTTTTATGAATGCCTCTGTTCCTTTGGTAACGAACCTATAAACGTGATATTATGATGCAATCGCGTAGTACTTAATCTATTCAATGGATAGTGTTTTTTTCCAATTTTGATTTGAGCTTTCACGAAGATGTCCCATCTATTTATATCCCTAACGTCCTTCTATTTTATTGCATGTTTTATGAGTGAAACACGTGAGGCAATTCTTTTGTTAGACTCGTCCTTATTCTGTCTTTGTTGAATGATGCTACGTAAATGTTTCCTGCGCCCTGTGATTCCATGTTAGCAATTTTGTATGGATAATTTTTTCTTGTAATGAACATGGCATTCATGCGAGCTATGCTATTGGTGCAACGACACTTCAACATTTAATTTTCGAAATATTACTGCTCTCAACAAAGCAAAAGTTATAAAGCCTGTATGGCTACATTTGCTGAGAACATGACATAGAGAGGTCAAGTCTGCAAGAACAATTGTCATGTTTTCAAATACGTTGGATTTACTGTAAGGTGGCAAGTACTAAATTGAAAAGCTTCCAAGTTTCAAAAATATGCACGAGCAATAGGGGTCATTCCGCTTCGCTTTCGATGCAGTTTACTAAATTTGTGTCATAAAAATTCGGTGCATAAACCAGTAAGTCTTTCCATGACTTATATTGAAACAGCAAACAGTTTTGTCAATACTGTATAAATGGTGAATAATTTACATTATAGAGACCGTTTATGAACTGATATGTCAAGGTCCTATTGGAATGGACAGTATAAATAAGATACAGGGAAAAATGGAGTCAGAGAAATTCGACAGCATAAGAATGAAGCGGTGTCTATCGTACGCAAACGCCTTTGTACGAGAACAAAGTTCAGAGGTAAAAGAACTTACTGCAATTATGTATGTATGTATGTATGTATGTATGTATGTATGTATGTATGTATGTATGTATGCATGCATGTATGCATGTATGCATTTATGTATGTATGTATGTATGTATGTATGTATGTATGTATGTATGTATGTTGTATGTATGTAGTATGAATGTATGTATGTATGTATGTATGCATGTATGTATGTTTGTATGTATGTATGTATGTATGTATGTATGTATGTATGTATGTATGTATGTATGTATGTATGTATGTATGTATGTATGTATGTATGTATGTATGATTTCATGCAAGCATGGTTGGATGGATGAACGGATGGATGGATAGATGAATGGATGGATGGACGGATGGTTGGATGGATGGACGGACGGATTAACAAAGAATGAATCTAAGGAGGGATGGATTGATGAAGTGTGCATTATGGAAGTATATGCATGCATGAATATCACACATGCATATATATATATATATATATATATATATATATATATATA
>LD347569.1:44951-64922 GCA_001465055.1 Ptychodera flava
TGCCTGGTCATGAGGGCTTACCCGATGGGCCGTGAGCTGTTCAAGTTCCTTCGCTGTTGGAATGTTGGAAAATGTTGGGAAATGTGTTTATGAGAACGTGGCATCACCCATCCCGAACGCACATCACGTTCTAGTCACCCGCCATTGTTGCACAGCTGCAAACGACACTACGGTCACGTGACCGGGCACTTTTCCAAAGTTGGTCAGAACTATTTCCCTAGGGAAATAGCTTTTCAAAAATACCCCCTGACGTCACTTTTGTCGATCCGATGTTTTTACCCAATCTTTCCAAACCCGAGCAGCCTATTTTGAGTTCCACTGCGTAGAGGGAGAGAAAAAACCTAGTGGTGGTCGAGTATGCATAATGTTTACTGTCATTGAAAATGCTACTCTCTATTAAAGTGACCTTATATTAGTTACAGAATTATTGTAATATATATACTTTCCAGCAAACACTAAAAAGATTTATATACATATTATGAGTTTGTTGTGTACAGTAGTCTCTCAAGGAAAACAATTGGAGAGGCAACATGCATGGAGAAAACATTAAAGGCCATACTATTGACTTCAGCCATTAGTTATTGTGCTTCGATCTAATAGTACCACAAATCGGTAAGTTCGGCTTGAAATGCATCAAAAAGAGCACACTCTGTAATTCAGGGGTGAAATTTCCGTTTATGCCTAATTCTGAGCGCTAATTTCAGTTTTTGATCATAAGCCATGTGTACTAACTGCAACTACTATTGCGTTCAGTGATGGACTTTAGCTTTCTAGTTTACCTGAAGACAAATCATGAAGTTCATGCGCAACATCAAGACATATTAACAATTAAAAGTCGTCAAAATATTTCTGTATTTAGATACTGTAGGTTACTCATTAAATATTTATCAATTTTGTAACGTTTTTATCCAATGTGCAGGTAAGCTTTAGCTTTAGACTTTAGCTTTCTAGTTTACCTAAAGATAAATCATGAAGTTCATGCGCAACATCAAGACATATTAACAATTAAAAGTCGTCAAAATATTTCTGTATTTAGATACAGTAGGTTACTCATTTAATATTTGTCAATTGTGTAACATTTTTATCCAATGTGCAGGTAAGGAATAACGCAGTATTAAACATCTTGTGTGATGGAAAAAAGGTCGTTGTAATGTCTGGGAATAGAGATAACAAATTTGACATTGCACTTGACGAAAATCAAGAAATCGTTGTGGATGAAAGCATGCTACCACCTTCTAAAAGTGGCAAAAAGAAAACGATATTTGGACGTCAGAAAGGTTAGTAACTGTGTTTAACAGTGTGCTGACAATTCAAAACAATGTGTTGAAGTTGAACTTGATAATCCATAACTATGGAAACTCTCCAACCTACCTTCTCAGCTAGCGTAACTTTGTACAGGCAATGTAACTTACACAGAACCTAGGCAACGCCTTCGTAGTTGAAACGTTTACTTAGATGATCATTCCAAGGAATTCAAAAGAATTCTTTTGGACGTCAGAATTCTTTTGAATAAAAGCAAAAAAAGCAAAAGGCTCTTTGTTAGGAAAACTTTCGAAAAAGCTCAAACTGATTGTCTGAATGTGCAAAGAAAGAGGTCTGTCTAGTCAAATGAAATAAATCCAACATATGCATTTACAAACGGTCGAAGGAAAAAACAATATCCAATATCGCCTGTTCCTGTGTCGTATCAGCATGAGTGTCATTTGTGCTGTCTAAGACATGAGACGAAGTCGTACGTCTGACGCAGCGATAATGACACGTATGCTGATACGACGCAAGGAAAGGGCGATATTAACACATCATCACATATACATAAACCAAGTTATCCCTATTATGTGACGTCACACTATAGGTATATGACTACGATGAATCCATATTCCGCATGTGGTGGATATGGGAACAGGACTACTTTTAAAACTAAACTACAAATCAGCTGTCCAGAACTTATTTTCAAATCCCTGGAAAGCAAAAGTGGGAGGGTAAAAAGCATAAGGAAATATGGAGTATTAAAATATATGTAAAAAATACAAAATACCTTCGATACTAGAAGTTTTATGAATTTGTGTTTCTTCGTTGTTGATTTGCGATTGAAACGTTTGATTTCTACAATTCCAACATGTTAGGCTAAAAAAGATCGTTTCTGAACACCGCTCGCATCATTTCAGAACCTGGCTTTTTGAAGGGGGCGGGTTACATACTGATCGGTACAGCTATCCTTTATATCCCTGTTTGCATGTTCAAAAATACTAAAAAGAAAACGTAAGTATTATGCAGTCAGTAATAATCGTCAATAACTGTTGCATCGTCGGTGCCAAACCAGTATTGTTAGGAATAAAAAAAAGGAAAAAAGGAAAAAGAAGAAAGAAAAAAGAAAACGCCTAGCCGCATCACTTTTGCTGAATGTCAAGGACCAGAAACAATCTTTTGGTCTTATTTCCATAGTTAGCAACCCGAAATATCCGTGTTCCCCAAAGGCCTTCAATTTTTTACGTTGCGTCGGCGACATCGTTTCACAGGCGGACAGCGGCAGCCATTTTTGTTTGTTTACATTGTCTACCATCAAAGTTCAAATGTTGTTCGGAGCAATCCAAAACAGATAACGTTTATCGTGCATATCTCGACGTTTACTGTTAAATATCACGGCTGATATTTTACGGTGAATTTCACTAGGATTAAGCAATATGGACATTGGTATATGATAATAATTAAAGTCCTAAAAAAACTTAAATTTGGACTACATTTTATTTGATAAGTGTGCGCGTAGCTATTTCCTTGTTCCTATATTATGGTATTTTTCTACTCCTTTAAATTCTAGGAGATAACTTACCCGTACTCGGGGAAGATAAAGTGAAACAGCTCACGGGAGAAGTATTTGAAACACAGCTTATGAAAGAAAAGTTTAGATTTAGAGAAAGGGATTCACTCTGCTTCAGGCATTGTATGGCTCTTATTGAACACCTAAACAATGAACATGGGAAAAAGGTAGGAATTGCCTCTTCACAATACTCGAAGTATGTTTAATATAGCAATACTAACATTGAATACTAACATTATAATGGTTGTCTATCATCTCTATACCTTCAGGCAACGAAGAATATGAAGATAAAAGTATTCTTTTCTTTCGGTATTTATAAAATGATAGCAGGAAGAGGCGGAAATAAATATGTTGTTACCTGGAATAGTAAAAAAGGAGAAGTCGACGTTGACCATGCGAGATCGTCTCTGAAAATGAAGAGCGTGTCGTTTAAGAAAAAGATCGCCCCAGTGGTCAACGCCGTCTCGCAATTCCCGAGTCCTTTTCCCATCAAAGTTCCAATGTTAAAGAATTAACGGATAACGGAAATACTTAATTTGCATGCTGGACTGTATGTTTAAAGATTTCATCTTGGCTATGTAAAGAATTACTTCTAACCAAAGGCCGAGAACAAAAAAATCCGAACAAGTGTCTCAATTGCAGCAATCAGAACTTATTCGTTTCTTTAATTGGCAATTTTCAGTTAACCTCGACGTAATTTTATTTTTTGGTTCTTTTACTCTGGCTTGAATAAAACGTGTAAATATTAGGCAAATACGAAATCGTTCTTTATTTCAGTTTCATGAGACTTTTTAAAGATGCTTTGAATCAACAATTTACATTTTTCTAATCATGTGCAAGAATGACATATCAATGGCAAAGAGGAATTCTAACCTCTTTAATACATTTAAAAAGATTTATAATTAAGTCCAATTGATGTTACTTGGATATAGGCTTCCTTTCAAATGTCGGCGTTTGCTTGATTATTATTTTATGAGCGGAGGAGTACGTTGTTCGTGGGACATTAAAGAATTTATCGTGCAGGATAAATATTACATGAATATCAACTAATTTTACAGAAATTTTACTTCAATATCTGTTGGTTGTTTGTTTATTTCAAATTTTTTGAAACATATTCAATATTACATAATGCGATTGAATGTAATTAAACGACCAAATATTGTCTTTTTTGGTCATTTTAGATCTTTTCCTATGAAATCAAATCGTTCAAGTTGGTTATTTTGACATGTCATGTGAATAAATTCCGTTTATTAATGTGGTGTGTATTGTAGGAAATTTCTTTTTTACGATGCATTCTTTTCGAAACAGAGATCGTTGGTTCACCTTCTTTGGGCACCGAGGTTTGCTTGGAATTACTTCTCGGGATGAAAAGTATGTCATCCCAAACTGAGTATTTACCAGGTGCTCAACCACATTGACAATTAACATTACTTTGATAGTTTAAAGCTGGTGTTTATAATTTTGACTACAGATTACATAGTTGACATACATTACAGGTCCATAAACTGTATCTTTTGTTTCGTTTTCGTTTTATGCAAACTTGAATGTTAAGTACACTGTATTGTACATATTTATATGAAATCCCATGTCAATTAATCTGGCATAGAAAAACGACCCAATGTTATACTTTGCGTAAAATAAAAACTGCAAGCGGCTATGAATGTTTAATTTTCTTTTATCGAGCCGATCATCAGTTCTCCCATTTGATATCGTAGTCAATGGTCGTCTGTTTTTTCGGTGATTCATGACAAATTTTAAAGTGGGACTTATTAAACAATTACAAAATTAGCTATATCTGTTCGACAATCTTTCGTTTTACATACAAGTCATTGACAATGACACAGTCCCAACTTGTTAATGGTTACTTTAATTACAAGTCCTCTGAGAGGAAAGAGTCCTCTTCATTAATTAGGTCTATGATTAAAATACTGCGGTACGTACATATGGGGGTTATCGGCCAAAAATGAGTTCCATGGTGGTGAAAACATAAAACCAATGTAAGCCGCCATAGTAATTATAAAAAGTCATTAAAATGAATCGATTGGTACTTAATCGACAGGATGCTGCCGAACAGTTTTGCATCCTATTCTAACATTGACAGATTATCACCGGTACCATATTTCATAAAATCCTTTATGTAAATGCAAACTAACAATTAATTAATATCTATAGATGATACCACTAAGTGTCATTGATTTGTATTTACAACTCTATAAGATAAAAATCTGTAGCAAGTTTCATCAAATTTAACGCAGTATTTGTGGATATATCACTCTAATTAGGAAGGTTCATTACATATGCAATTACAAACTAATTAACTTGACACTGATAAATCACTGTTAAAGCATCTGAGCTTAACATCTATACCAAGTTTCATGAAATTTGATGCAGTATTTCTTGACATATCAGACTAATTACGAAAATTCAATAATTGATATGATACTGCTACATGCCGTTAAACAAATTGATGTGCATATGTATGACATTGGTCAATACCCTTGTGTCAACTTTTAATGATACTGGTAGAAATATGACTGAGTTAGAGCTCTGTATATAAAATCGTAACAAAATGGCAACAAGGCAGCCATTATATTGCATTGGACTGTGAAACACATGCATATTTATGACATGATAGGTCAATGTCCTTGTACCAACTTTGAAAAAAAAATCAGTTGATACATATCCAAATTATGGCTCAGGACATGACAAAATCATAACAAAATGGCCAAAAGGCAGCCATATTGCATCAGATTGTGAAACCAATTGACATGCATATTCATAACATAGGTCAATGTCCTTGTACCAACTTTGAATAAAATCCTATGATATATGTCTGAATTATGGCTAAGGACATTAAAAATTTTTAACAAAATGGCCGCCATGCAGTCATATTGGATCATAACGTGAAAGAAAGTGACGTGCGTATGTGATATGATGTAGGTCAATGTCCTTGTACCAACTTTGAATAAAGTTGGTTTAGATGTGCCTGAGTTGTGGCTCCGTACATGCAAAAATCGTGACAAAATGGCCGCCGTGCGGCCATATTGGATCGTATCACAAAACAACTCAATGTTGATATGCATGACATAGGTCAATGTCCTTGTACCAACTTTAATGAAATTCAGTTGAAACGTGCCTGAATTGTGGCTCCGTACAGGAAAAAAATGTAACAAAATGGCCGCCATGCGGCCATATTGGATCACATCGTGAAAAAAATTGACGTTCATATGTATGATATAAGTCGATGTCCTTGTACCAACTTTGAATAACATCGGTTGAGATGTGCCCGAGTTATAGTTATGGCTCCGTACCTGAAATAATCGTAATAAAATGGCCGCACGGCGGCCAATCGGATAGTATCACAAAATAAATCGACGTGCAAATGTAGGACGTATGAAGTAATTCTTGTACCAAGTTTGAATGAAAACATCCCAGGCATCTCTGAGGTATCTGCGTGAACGGATGGATTCATGGACGGACGGGCATCACCAAACCTATAAGTCCCCACGGACACCAATTAACCGAAATCAGAATATAGCCTTTTTACGGTTGAAAAGCCGCCACTTTAGAGTAGCTTCGAAATTTATATTTCTGAATTTAAAACAATGAATAATACTTGCTAGTCAGCAGCTTCTGATGAAGAGTATTCTATTGATTACAAGAAGTATAATTTATATAATTCAATTGTGACAACCTGGAGCGTAATTCACAAAATGTTTAAGTAAACTGTGAATATGTCAATGTCGGAACCTCAGCAAATCTAACATCACAAATATGACCTCATGAAATTTCGCAATTGTACTAATTCGACCTGTAAAATTATTTAGTCGAAATTGGTTTTCTATTGAAGGTAGACAGTCACCTGTAATCCATATATGGTCAAATGGGCATTCCTTGGTATGGAAAATTCTCATGTGAGGGCGCTGTTTGTAAAAAGCGGCAACCCGCTTAAAATCTGTGTTTGGTTAGATTTTCTCATTCCATGGTAAAACTGTGGCAAAATTGGAATAGGTGACAGACTGGTATACCTTTAAGTTGACAATTTAAAATCTTAATTATTTTTGTGGTCGAATTATACAGGAGTTTACCATGGCCGAGAGAACGATTTGATAGTAGGCTGACTTTTACCCGTAATGGTTTGCTCTTTACGAATGCGCCGCTCCAGCTTTGCAAGGAAACTGGCAACGAGTTGCCGTACCAGCTGCCTCCATTAGTTAATCAGTCACGTCGCCTGACTGCGTTGCCTCCCGTTACTCGTCCTTAAAGCCCCTTTAGCCCTATCTTTTTGCATTTATTCGATAAGATTTGTTGAAATTAAATAGTGTTTTTTATTTAAGTAAAATGCAGAAAGTTGTTGGGCTTCATGGTATAAACACATATCAATTTGTTTTGTGATACAGTCCAATATGACTGTCTTTCTTCGATCTTCTTATATTTTTTCGTCAAAAGCAATTACTCAGACATGCATACCTGGACAGATCTAATCATCCAATATGGCCGCTTGGTAGCTATTTATTACAACTTTTGTATGCTTGATCTATTACTCGGGGTTAATGATGATTGATTCCTGGCATGCTTTGGCTTAGAAAGGCAATCCATAATGAAAGCCAAATGTTAAAGGAAGATCTTTTTGTTTTGATGCTTAACTTTTGCACAGTTCGATAGTTGTTCTGTTAAGATATGTTAATCAAGATATTAGCAAAACCTTATCATTATAAATAGAGAAACAAAGTAATATACAAGAAAATGTCCCTGACTTGTTTTCCAACGTTCATCATTATAAATATTGAGACATAATAACGTAGAAAACATAAATCACATGCAATTTAATGACATATTTCGCAATGACCGCCATCCCATGTGTTAGTTCCATTTTGAAAATCGAATTCTCCATTTTCACAGAAGCTCGGCTTTGAAAAATAATTCACTTGCTAAAAGCCATACGAGAAAGTAGTGTTAAAATTTCAAAGTCCTAAGATATATTGCATTTCAAATTCTAGTGCCTCAAACAAATATTAAATACATAAATGTAATATATTGTAAATACGTTTAAAATACATTTAATTTAAGACATGTGGGATTTTTCTAAGATGTCTGTCATGTCTACCATGTATGGATAAACTGATAAAGTTTGTGAATATTAAATGTACTATTTGGTACAATATTCTTCTCATTACGACCTAGACACCTGTGAGTACCCACTATTTGGCCGCTCTTAGTGCATTTCGTGCGCATGACAAATACCACCCAAACATAGGTTCAAGGTCTGGCAGAAGGTCTGGCAAAGGGACAGTTTCGAGTGTCGTACTTGACAGAGTGTTGTATAAACGCCGTACAATTTAATCCCAGGGAACACTAACCTTAAAAAGTTTGAACGTTATTAAACTCCTGACCTTCAATGACATAGTGTAACGCTCTCTGCATGTCCTCCCTTTAATTTTGAATATCCTCGTGATTGCATAAGAATACCATCAAAAAGCGAGAAACAGCTTACTTTTTGAAGCGCCCTCAGCGGCCAAGGTGTGTGAATGCTAAGCAAAGATTTACGAGAAGAAGATGGCGCATAATTTTTATTACGTGTTAAATACCAGCCGCCTCTATGATGACTACATTTTGTCATGTGCCACACAGTTACATGCGGTTCGATTAACTTAAAGCGGCCGCCTCGTGGCATGCGCCTATGCATACCGCGCGGCGGCCGCTATGTATTAACCGCACGTATGCGAATTCTGGTGGTATCAGTAAACCTTGTTTTTCGGGGTTTTTTTGCCGAGTCAGTAAGACTTGACTTTCTCCCACGGGGCATGGCCGGATCACCGACGCGAGTGGTACTATTGCGTACAGCAGTGTCAGTGAAGATTAGTACTCCATAGCTTAGTTGACAACGGCCCCAGTGCCAAACGTTCGATGTTCGAAAGCTTAATTCAGGTGGGCCAGCGGAATTCAAACTCTACTTTTTTTGAGGACGTGTTTTTATCGATATCTCGTGATCCGCGCGCAGTCGCCACGTCAAATATCGACTGTTTGCATTAAAAGAATGAGTTTTAAAAATGTTACAAAGTGGGAGTGCCACTTTAAGATAAGTTGGTAGTTATGTATGTTTAGAAAAGTATAATGTTTAGAGAAAGAGAAAACTTCTACACAAGATTAGAGACTCGAATCAAGATCTGCCATCTTCTAATAAGCATCTGAAGTGGTGCTTACAGCCGACAACTTGGAGTGTCGACTTCAGTCCTTAAACGCTTTTTTTACGATTCCCGGTTACGATCCATACCGGTAATGCGATTCATATTTCCCAACTTAACAGGACTGTAGCTTGCAACTTCGCCGCTTCACATTGCATATTACGGGGAATGCACTTTATAAAGTCTTATTAAATACTGTTAGATCTAAATTAACGATAATCTTTGCCCTGTTGAACATTGGCCTATCGGTTGCAGTGGCAAAAGATCTTAGCCGACGTTATATACTGTACGGTACTAGCGTATCATGGTTACTTACACTCAAACTTCGTTCAAATTTCCTACGTTGGCTATCTAGTGGAAACACATCGCATTTTCACAATTTTCTTTTGCGTCGGAATGACGAATAGACAGTTTTTAGACTATTTTTGATGTACGGGGGATTTGCAAGCGTAGCGCCGAAGGTCTGAACTAGAAATGCACCAGGCATTACCGCGAGAGCTTATGCTCTCGCCGTCGTCGCATTTGAATATCTCATCCCTGTATATATGTACAAAAAACAATAAATTGAGAAAAAGAGGCCAAGGGACTGTCGACAGTCTAGATGACGAATCGTCACGGTGTAGGCTTGTTTATTTATCAGCCCTCGAGGATCACCTTTGCTTAAAGTCTGCTTTCTGTTTTCAAAATTGAAGTGGAACGTCTGTGCTAACATCTTCATTTTACAGGGAACGACAATAGTTTCTTTTCGTAGTGTGTTCTTTACATAAATCGAGATATTTCTTGAGTTTTGTTATCGTTAACTACATTAAATATCATACCAGATATGATCACTGGAAGTAAATAGAGATGATAAACAGAGGTCTTCAAGTTCGCAATGGTATTGATATTGTCCTCGTTGATTGTTTATAGAATTATGTCACAGCAAGCATACCATTATTTGTACGGGGAACTATGCTGAATTGACGGCAGCAAGATGAGGGCTGGGGGTGGTGCTTGAAAGAAAAATGAAGTGCATGACAGGGTCAATTACAATTCTACTGAATTTATGCCCCGCCATCTGATGAGAAATAACTTATTCTGTATGATACTGTTAATCATTCTGAGTAGACTATAATCATAAATCCCAAATACTCTGCACTGGAATAAAATGGTTACTGTTATCGATAAAAGATCACTACTCTGTAATGTTCTTAAACAAGCAACGTTTCTCTTGACGCAGTAAAGTAGTTGCAGGTGTTTAATGCTATTTGTGCTGATCTTTATAGGTGTAAAGAAACACTGCGACTGCGAACGTTTCTCTTAAACCTTTTTTTGTGTGTGTGACTTGTTACAACACTATTACACTATGATACTTCCGATCAACCGCATTATTTTCTCTAAAGTCCCTCTTTCAGTCTGACAATATTTTCACGACCCCCAACATACCAAATAGTTTCAATCCGATTGCTTTATTTCTTTTCTCCACCTATTCTGTTCAAGAAATCATAGAGTACACATCAAGATCAGGGATTCGAATCCTCAAATTTTCACACTCCTTTTCTGGGAATGTTGCATCATTTCGTAAACAGGCAGAGTAAATGACTTTTTGTAGCGTTGAACATAGAAAATTTAATGTTTAGCCCGATGACTTTAATAACAACGGGTAAAGCGGCCACTTTGGACTTCCAATATCGGTAAAATTTCTCTCTCATAACAAACGTGCATTGTGATTCCCGATTGTTTTCATTATTGAATAGAATATTTAGAGTTCCCTACGGGGCATTTGAGAAACAATTTCAATCCTTCATTTTTCGAGGCGCGTATTAACGGTACATTAATATTACCGCTGGTATAATTATAGCCATCAAACGATACTGGTTAGCACCTGCTGCAGACTCACTATCGCTTACTTGTTCTGGAAGTGGTTCAGTGATTTCTGGAACATATTCAAATTTAAGATTACTCTGTGAAAAAAAGGAAACAGTGAATACATGAAACGACTTCATAAATGTCAGGATATGATACACCATCATGATTAAAATCCATGACAAGCAAAGACAAATAAAAGTGTGAGCACTAACCGGATAAACTTGGCTGGCGTTCTTTTCGCAGTAAATTCGATAAGAGAGTTGATAAACGGCTTCAAAATCGTTCACTTGTTCGTAGGTCCACTCTTGGGCATTCATCACCTTGAATATTGTCATTCCCCTATATTTTTCAGGCTCGACAACTATTGGAGGGAACTTGCTAATGATTAAACAGAACTTAAAAGGGTTAATGTAATCAGAAGTTAGCTCTCTGTTAAGACTCACAGTAGGCCAAATTAAAAACTGATAAAATAAACATTATTGCTGCTTTCACATAGACTTATGTGCGCACAGTGTTGGGTTGGTACTCCAATATTTCCGCTAGAAATTGAAATTTCACCGAATTACGTTCCTTGTTTTGTTTATAATTTCTCTGCAAATTTATACAGGTTGATAAATGAAACATGTTTTAACAACAAAGCATGATTGCCTCGTATTACTAAATGACCTGTTGATTGCGTGGCATGGTGACATTGTTTTATTAAAGGGGGAAATACCTCGAACAAATAAACAATTTTCAGTATGAGTTGTTCCTGAAAAGCAGCTACACTTTCTAATTGTACTCTTCAGAAATTTAAATACCAGACTAGCCGACACAATACCAACAAGTTGATATCAGTACAGAATAAGTTATTAGCATTGGACATTACATATATGATGTGCTGACCAATTCAACTCCGACCATTTCGACACAATATCACAAAGTTTCACAAGAAACATAATTATATTACATGATGAAACCGAGGAAACGTTCCCGCTTTTGTTGTAGTCCGCTTAAATTTTTCCTAGGCTGACTTTCTTTTGGAAAGGTGAAGAATTTGAGCTGAATGGCAGAATGGACAAAAGGCACTTACGCAAATGAGATCTTGGTGACGTTACAGTATGCGTTCATTGCAAATTCAATTATAGGTAGACTTTCACATCTGATCAGTTGAATGCGAGGATAGTAGTATAAATAAGAGAGACTCATCTCGCTAGTCGTCGCCAAGCCACCCTGATGAAATTACGGGTCTGAAATAATTACAGTCAAGACAATTACACATACCGAATATTTTATGTCGATCCCTCGTTACATTGAAATGTACGTGCTTACAAGGATATATTTTTCTACTTACATATGTCATGTTCGTTCTGCTCTAAGTGTTGTAGGTACATTCAAATATTAAACGATCTCCCTACAAATTCAGAAAAAAAGAGAAACTTTCACGTCGTGAATTTCGTGATAGAAACATATAGACAATAAGCAGTGACTTTTTCTTTGTTTGTTGCCTTTCAGTAACTTATGTCATCTTTGTACTACATTACTACTTGCAGTCTCATGCCTCTTGGAACATATGATGCATGTTACACATGAATATAGTGTGTCGTACGTCCGCCCTCTGTCATGGAGAATCGCAAAATGAAGGAGAGATGCATTTCGTAAAAACAAATCCTGACTATACTTTCCTAGAACAACTGTGCATAGTTTGAGACTACTCTGTCACGTGCTTTTAGATATAGTGATTCTGGTATTATCGCTACCCTGTCATTTGTCAAGTCACAGCTTGTGGTAAGAGCAGCGGAGATATAAAAAAGGCCATGGCAGTCAGGTTTATGTTTGTTCAGAGCGCAGCCGCTATACAATGCAAGATTCCGGGCACATGAATAGCATAAAATTTCAATATCGAAACCATGCTTATTAATATAATTTTCATAAATCAATGCCAACATATGCCCCGTATCTTGCACTAATAGAAAGCCATTGCCTATGACTTCGTTCATCACATTAATACCGGCCGAGCAAAATTGAGGAGATTTTGTTTTCGTTCAACAACTTAATTTTAAATTGAAGAAAGATGGTCAACGCAGCTTACTCTATGAAGATTCAGACACTAATAATGGGATATTATCAACAGGAAAAATCTTATATTTATACATTTGTAGATAATTACCATAAAATATAACGTTAAGCTTGAACAAAGGCAGTTCTCTTTAAGCAAGTATGGAGTGGTCCATATGAAGTATTTTGGAATAAAAAATACTGTTCAATTTACAACAGGTAATTGAAACTCGTTTTTATTTGCTCCGAGTCACATTCTTTGTGTTGAACAAGTGTTATACATTGATGGCAAAGCCAGTGCATTTAACTGAACTTGCCGGCTGTACGATGGCTTGTTCCTTAAGGTGACGCATTTCCTGCAGGTTAAAGTCGTATGTGTCATCCTCGCTGATGATATCTTTCACAACGCCCTCCCGGAAGTGACGTGCCTGTAATTTAACTCTCGCCAGATGAGAGTGTAACGGGCTGGCAAATATAGTGATGCTTGTACCATTGCTACCCTGAAATTAAAATGAAAATGTTTCGAATCCAAGCAGAAGCATAAAAAGCATCATTGCAGGTATTACTGTAAAAATTCACTGTCCCGCAGTATTTTTTTCGAAACTAGCTTCGGAGTTGAAGAAACTAAATGGTCTGACTCCATATTTTCCATGGAATGAATCGTTAGAGATCATTTGTGAGGAATTATCATAAATAATCATAAGTAATCACATTTACTATCTTACACTAAGTCAGAAAAAAGGTTTAAAAACTCTGTTTTTACACTTTATTTCTCCTGTAAAATCTTGCAGTAGCCCTACACAAGGATGAAACTGCTGTCTATGAGATTACACCCGAGTAGTATAGAAATCTTGAAGGAAACAGTACAACGAGCATGCGTTTTACATCAAAATTTTGTTCGGTACAAGTAGAAGACAGATTATAATGGGCTGCAAAATCTATGAGTCGCGAAAAGATACTTAAATGTCAAGGAGGTCTATCGATGCATCACGACTTCAAAGTTAAAAGTATAATCTGAGATTGTAAAGAAAAGTTTGCAAACTAACTCACTTTGTGTTGTTGTTTTTTTGAGGGAGGAGCAAGACAATGATTGTTTGTAATTATGACGCACATAAAACCCTATCTCCACACAGAGATTGAAGAGCTGTGTGGCAGCAGTGCGGCGTGGATAATTCTTATCAAGCTAGAGGGTCTCCGAGTGTGGCTACTGCCGAGACTCCCTAGTAAGGTCGTATTTATCCACGCTGCTCTGCAGTCTCTGTACGGAGATTGCGTAAAACCATGACGATTTGAGGTCTTCAAGTTACCAGACAGAAAAAACGATCGTGTTTCATATTCGTTATATTTTATGATTCATGAGCCCTTATCTGATTTGCAAGAAGTAGCCATACAAAGTTTTATGAAAATGAAGTCAATAATATATTGATTGGACTCAATGCGGTTTAACCTCCGATATTTTCAAGTTGAAATTATGTTATTTGCAGCTTTGGGGTGTAGTACCCACGTATTCCGGACGAATCAATGAAAGCTGAGTAGATGTAAAAATCATTGTAATTTATCTTAAGCGCATTTGTTGTTTGATGTCTATAAATTTGTTGACTTCATGATACATATGAACTCTCTATACTTCTTAATCATTGCTTAAATATTTAGTCGTGAATGATGCCTTTAGATAGCAATTTTGCATGACATTGACACTTAACAACTTCAACATCAAGACCAGTTCAGATTTCCTCACCTGTGTCTAGTGTGCGCCTATTATTTTACCCTAGCTATCTGTCTGTATAATATTTCAAAGAAAACAGTCTATATCTGTTAATTAATTGCCTTCCATAATCCCCTTCATTAATTTGTTCTGCCGATCACCGACGCAGGGGGCTTATCGCTCTGACCAAATAACTCGTTAGCAGCTCATAAGATAGTAGGAATTTAGGCTGAACAAAATCGCTGTTCCGATAAAACGACCTACCCTATTTTTTACCTGCCGACCTTAAACTTTTTCGAGCTACGCAAATATGAAAGTAAAAAAGGAAACAAAAACCCGTGAAATAACGCGTTCGTGATTTGGCATTTCATTTTTATGAAAGCCCGTAAGTGACATTTTTTGTGAGGAAAAAAATTATTATCTCATGCGCACGAGATACTATCTTGTGCGCACGTGAAAGTATCAGGTGCGCACCAGATAGTATCTCGTGCGCACCCGATACTTTCTCGTGACCACGAGATAGTTTCTCATGCGCACGTGATAGTATCTGGTGCGCACGTGATAGTATCTCGTGGCCACGAGATAGTATCTGGTGCGCACGAGATAGTTATTTTCTAGTGCGCACGAGATACTATCTGGTGCGCACCAGATACTATGCCTTGGCGACGAGATACTATCACGTGCGCACCAGATACTATCACGTGCGCACGAGAAACTATCTTGTGGCCACGAGAAAGTATCTGGTGCGCACCTGATACTATCTGGTGCGCACCAGATACTTTCACGTGCGCACAAGATAGTATCTCGTGCGCACGAGATAATAATTTATTTTTTCTCACAAAAAATATCCCTTATGGGCTTTCATAGAATTTTGGCTTGAGCGATGATGTCTCTTATGTTTTTTCCTTTTTACACATATGATACACATTCTGGAAATGTTTTGGTCAGTGTTTGACGGCCCTGAACCCATGAAAAATGCATATTTAAAAATAAAAATAATTTTGAAAAAGGTTTCTGCCGACCTATCTACGCTATGTTTGAAAACCATGTTATCGGAACAGCAAGAGTTATTTATTTATTTTTTTGGCCATAGGGAGGGCAATTAACAGATATTGAATGTTTTCTTTGAAATACTATACATAGATAGCGACGGTAAGCTAATAGGCACGCACTCGACACTGGTAAGGTTTGTAACTATATTGAAAAAAAGTTAAATATCTGACATTTATCATATTCGCAACTTCTAGACGAATGTTGCTTTTAATACCCTGTGGGAATGGTAGAAATAGGGTAGGGGATCAGACCAGACCAGGCTTTTCTGATAAGAAACAGTCACTTGTCTCACTACTGTCATATTTGGACACTGTAACTCAAAAGAGAAGTAAAGCTGACTTTTTTATTTCCAAATTTGAATCACAGACAACCAGCTGCGCATGCCCGATTTCAGGAAAGTGCAACTTGAGGTGTCATATAAACTTAACATCTTTTACCCATTGATGTTGAGAATAGCCAGTCTATTGGTGGAACACACTTGTTTATCATAATTGGAGCAAGGAAATGATTTTCACTATTTTTTGCTTTGCAACTATATCGAAATGGACAAGGAAGTGGGATATGTAGTTATCTAGTCATCATCTTGAAGCAAGTCTGTCCAGACCGGAAAAGTCTCGCTCAACATGCCTGAGGTTAAAGTGTCGTTAATTGTGAAAAGCACAAACTAGAAACTATCTCTTATATCATGTGTTTTCCACAGAAAAAGGAGGATGGGAGGTTTACTTAACTTTGAGAAATGTCGTTTTTGATCCAGAAAGCCGTGTTTCGCAGAAACAAATATTCAGGTGATAAATGATAATTACTCGCAGATATTTTATGCAAAGAACTTTACACGTTCTCGCATGCACTACAATCTGTCATACAGGAATCTCGCTCTTGCGGCAAGTCCAGACTGGCCCCAGTCGCAAGGCTTTTCTTGGCAGCTGAGTTACTGGGCCAAGGTGTTCACCCACCATCTACGCAACAGCCTATCACTCAGCGTGACGGTCTGCTGATGTTTAAGTCCTTCAAGTTATTAATGTTTTGATACTTACATGCCCACCGACTTGGAGCAAGTCTATAGCAAGTTCTGAAAGGACTTATCTTGTCATAAATTAAATAGGTAAGTAAAGTGTAATCACCTGGTGAAAGGCAGATTCTGAAAGAAGACCTGACATTTTTGAAAAATCCACCTTGAACTGTTGGATACGTTACTGCGGATATCGACACATGCACAAAGCATTCCTTGGGAATGAAACCGTTGGAATAAAACCAAAGGAATGAGAAGTATCACTGACTTAAATTTATTATTTTGGTTTTATTGTTTTGTTTTGAATTGCATCTTGTCATGGTAACTTTGATAAGGATATGGCGGCAGCATTGCATCCTTTCTCCTTTGTCCAGTTGAATTGGTAATTGGGAGATTGTGCTCAGCTACTCTTTTTACACCTCTTTCATTTCGAAGGTATAGGGGAGACAAATGAGCAGACGAAAACAGTGCCTTGTGGTCATTAGAGAAAATGGGCGACCATTTTATTTTTAATAAAGCCTGAAAGTGTCTGCTGTGTTAGCAGAGATTAAGAATGACATGCATACAGAATTCATAGTATTTGCAAATTCAATATTTAGTGATAAGATACAGGATATAGTATACTTTTATTCCACTTCCTTTGTTTACTATTATCACGTCCATCACACTTGTCCTGAAATGCAATGAAAAACACAGACTCTGTCAGTTCTTTTAAGGCATATGTTATATTTATTTCTCTATATACTCACACTCCAAACGTCAGTTCAAATGAAAATGAGTAACAACACTTCAGCAATTTTCATATCAGCTGAGCCAATTCGATCCGTTGGATGAGAAACCGTACACAAGACTAGAACCTTTTTACACATTTCTAAAAAGTTCAGTAAACAGCTTCAGAAGGAAAGATGGAAGACACAAGTTATTAGATTAACTGAAGAGAAAAGATTACACATGACAACAGTCGACCTTCTTCAAGGGTTTTGTTCGACGTTATACACTTTAAGATAACAGTATAAACAAATGTTATTAAAATTACACCATAGCGGGCGTTATGTGGAGATGATAATGGTTACTGACATATCGTTCCCCGCAGATTACATTTACTACACAGTTGAGCAAAAATTGCAATACATTTTTGACATACTATTCGGTATCTTTTACCCTCCAATAACAAGTTCAGTATGATTGCTAACAAACATCGAAGGACAGACGTATAGACATTGGCTCAAAAATCTACGCGTAAACTAACAACCAATGTTATACCTCTCAAAGATAATCGGACTGCAGTATAGCTACTTACCTAAACTGTGCCAGTTTGGTAGCCATTGCCTGCCTTCGCGTCAATGATAGTGTGTTTCAACCAACATGCATTCTTTGGAGTTAGGGTCCAAGCAACGCATCTGTCAGTATTTTTGCAATCTTCACAGCATTCTTCAGCACTAGCTTTGATGTTTTGATTACCATTATTCAAGTCGTTGCCCGGTCTGCGAAGGTTTTCTTCGATTTCACAATTTGAATCTTAAAGTATTTGAAATAACATTTAAATAATTAAAATAACTTTGCTTATGTGCTTTACGAACAATGCACCTTTTTTCATATACCCTATCCTACCCACACTTTTTGCTGTAACGGAATGGTTATGGAATGATTTTGTTGCAATGAAATGGTGCAGGATACAGATGCACTAGATTGCGAGTAAAACGATAACCAGAAGTGAATGTTATTGTAATTTTAGACTATTGATTAACGCTTCCAGATCAGTCAATACCTCTTTCACAGCCATGGTTTGTTCCCAACGCATCGTTATCACCGTGAATCTAAACTTGCTTACTAGGGAATTAGGTGAACAGGTTAAGAATTTGTATGTATTGTACTTGATTTCTTAAAGTGGTTACAAAAACCTTTGGGCTTCGTGAAAGTTTTTATTCAGAATATCTTTTGTCATAAAATCAACGAAAAAAACGGACTCAAAAGTGTTTGAACCCATTAATGGAAAGCCTGAATTTCGAATAACTTAAATATAAAGTGAATGTGTCCAAACAAACAACTTCGGAAAGCCTTCTAAAGGATAATCTGATTATAATAATAACGGCCAAAGTGAATTAGTCATGCTTGTCTGGTAATAGTCTTTTTCTGGCAATAAACGGGCGATGTTGAAACCACAATAAGATACACAGTCTCTTTGCAACAGCAATACCCTCAGAGTATATTACAAACATATATATTGAGTGCGGTAGTGAGATAGGAGATGCCGATATGAAAATTGAAAATGACTTACAAATACGAATCTGGTTTAAATCATAAAATTCTAAAATGTCCCGTATATCTTACGTGTAATTGTGCCAGTTTGGTAGCCATTGCCTGCCTGCGCGTCAATGATAGTGTGTTTCAACCAACATGCATTCTTTGGAGTTAGGGTCCAAGCAACGCATCTGTCAGTATTTTTGCAATCTTCACAGCATTCTTCAGCACTAGCTTTGATGTTTTGATTACCATTATTCAAGTCGTTGCCCGGTCTGCGAAGGTTTTCTTCGATTTCACAATCTGAACCTTAAAGTATTTGAAATAACATTTAAATAATTAAAATAACTTTGCTAATGTGCTTTACGAACAATGCGCCTTTTTATATACCCTATCCTACCCACACTCTTTGCTGTAACGGAATGGTTATGGATTGAATGATTTTGTTGCAATGAAATGGTGCAGGATACAGATGCACTAGATTGCGAGTAAAACGATAACCAGAAGTGAATGTTACGGTAATTTTAGACTATTGATTAATGCTTCCAGATCAGTCAATACCCCTTTCACAGCCATGGTTTGTTCCCAACCCATCGTTATCAACCTGAATCTGAACTTGCTTACTAGGGAATTAGGTGAACAGGTTAAGAATTTGTATGTATTGTACTCGATTTCTTAAAGTGGTTACAAAAACCTTTGGGCTTCGTGAAAGTTTCATTCCAAATATCATTGTTGTACATAAAATCAACGAAAAAGACGGACGCAACAGTGTTTGAACCAATTAAGGGAAAGCCTGAATTTCGAATAACTTGAATATAAAGTGAATGTGTCCAAACAAACAACTTCGAAAAGCCTTCTAAAGGATAATCTGATTATAATAATAACGGCCATAGTAAATTAGTCACGGTTGTCTGGTAATAGTCTTTTCTGGCAATAAACGGGCGATGTTGAAACGACAATAAGATACACAATCTCTTTGCAACAGCAATACCCTCAGAGTATATTACAAACATATATATTGAGTGCGGTAGTGAGATAGGAGATGCCGATATGAAAATTGAAAATGACTTACAAATAC
>LD347569.1:79004-97100 GCA_001465055.1 Ptychodera flava
CACGCATGCAACATTGATAAAATTTGTCCGCATTTCAAGCTGCGTGTCCGATGTCGCGCGCGTACAGCTATATTTAGTAACAAACCTGTAACTGTGAACAAGGCTATACAAATGTCTTCTCATTAAATTACGTCATTCTTGATATACAAGAGTTAGCATTCCAAATCTTTCAAAGTTTGGAGAAGGGCGGCATTTCCATCTGAATGATTAAACAACGTGAAACGCAAAATTCCATCGCATATTATCCGGCAATATGTACACTGTACAGTAGAAATACTGTATACGCTCCAGGTACGTATAACTGTAAGCTTATACTCAACAAAATGGCCCCAGGCGGTGTGAACTTTCTGAAAGGATTTCCTAAACGTCCTACTTGTTACCTTAGAGACTCACATGTGATGTCCTGAAAAGTATTCTCTGCAGTAATTCCAATTTCTGTCAAAATGCAAAGCTCAACGACATGATTATAGCACGAGACGTAGTGTACAGACTACACATTCACGCGCTTGTTCACTCAATTGCGCCTGCTCATATTGGCAGACTACACTGGCAAGAGTGCGCATGCGTAAAGTTATATTTGGAGCACAGATCTCGCGGAAACTCATGCCTTTGCTCTACTTCCATCCGAAAACTTCCTTGATTGCTTACATTTAATGCACATGAACAAAATAAAACCAACAATGCCAGCATAGGGAGAGGGTTTATGGTTTTCGCCATAACTACAAATGCCACGCTGAAGATACGTTTACAAGGCCAATTACACTGGCATAGACTCTCCACAGTCGCTGTGCCTTGCTTTGTGCACGCCTACGGCTGCCACGATGGGCCTGCATTTGAAAGCTACGCTGTGCAGCTCAGCAGCTGTGAGCACGCGCTGTCAGACACAGCGACTGTCAGTTTTTGCAAGTATATGAATAATCATATCGGTAGTGATGTCAAAAGGAACACCTAACTAGGCGGACAGAATATACGTACGACAATTAGAAGTCACCCCTGTTGACAAAATTAAAATGAACAACACGTCTTTTTCAGAATACCCACAGCTTCAATGAACTGTTATTAGATTTCTATATAATACTTATAGCCCCTAAACTTGTAATAATAATAATAATAATAATAATAATAATAATAATAATAACAATAACAATAATAATGTCCCTTTCATACAATTACATTAATTATATTAAGTTTTCATGGCAGCTGAGGGAAGTCGTCTTGTTTCCAAACCCTTTTCTATGTGGTCCCTGTTTTTCTGTTGTAGAGAGAGGGTGAAGTTTTCCTAAAGAGGAAATATGTCAAAACGGCACCCTCTTTCTCTGGAAGAGAAACAAACACCACACACATACCCCGAAACACTAATAAGTCAGAAGGGGGCATTTGAACGCGTTTAAGTGTGTTAAGGGGATGTTTGAAACAAAGTGTTTGGACCCCCTCAACAGGTGTTAGTGAATGCAGCCTGTGACTTGCTTCACACGCAAGGCGGGGCACCTTGAATGGCAGCATATTTCCTTGTGTCAATGAACTCGCATAATATACACTGTGACTGCGCGCTGTAAGATGTAAATTCTATTCATAATTGCTGGCAAAGCACAAAATACTGAGTCATATTGTCCACCACACCAGGCACATCATAAATAGAGCTCTTCTGTCAGTGACTGGGGGCCATGGGCAAAACGGTTGGAGCAAAATTAATAGCCTGATTATGAGGTCACCAAAACTGGGATGTGCTGTGGTATCATATCAAAACAGTACAGTACCGTAATAAGCTTTTATTGCTAGCTTTTGACAAAGTCCTGTGTTTTTCTTTCCCTTTCACTTAATGCTGCAGCATTGATTTTAGTTTGGAAATGCAATGATTGATTGCTTATCATTACACATTGTGATACTTTGCACAATTACAGTACAGTAAAAGATGCAGTTCTGCAAAGGGCAGCCGAACTACAGAAATCTTTTGGCATTCTTTAAGAAGAACATGAAGCAGAAAGGAGGTTGCAGGATCATTGGGAATGTTTCAGAAGCCACCTTCATGGTATTGCGTTTATGCTTCACCTTATAATATTATACTATACTAAGAACATGGCTTTTCTCTGTTTTCTCAGCTTCAGTCGCTGTACCGTGCATATTAAATCGATCATGCACGCGTGTTGTTAGAATGTTCATAAAAACAACAAATGCTTCATTCGCTTGCTGTCATGTCATCCGATTTAAGACTCTTCATTACAGAGTGCGAAGTAAAATGCCCTGTTTCGGGTATTTGAATTTGAATTTTACATTCGATCACGTTTGCCCAGTCAGGCCTGCCCTTTGTAAAAACAAACATATCAGGTGCAGGCAACTGGTAGATTCCGTCAATTTTACGAATTAACATTTCTAAGGCTGATATTACCATTCCAAACTTTGGACATTGCTCCCCTCTAAGTTAGGCGATTAATCTTTCCTGAAGTTTTTATTAACCACAGCATTCCCCTCCCTCTAACTATTTTTCAGTACTCACGGTACGAACTGAAAGTTCTTCCCCGCCCACTGTGAAAACTGATTTTCTTCCCTCCCGCTGGTTAGTTTTTAAAGTTGCCCAACCACTGATAATCAGCGCACCGACATATTTTGCATGAACAGCTTCGTTGGCAGCTTCTACTGTTTCCAACAATCGGTTGAAATATGTATATATTCCATAATGAATTAATGATTGTTTACATGGCTTCCCTCTCAGGTAGTTTTAGGTGGTATTGCAATTCTTCGAAGACAACATTTCAGCCTGGTATATATGAATTGTTGTTGACAGGAAACCTGAAGATGATGGGATAGTTTAAATTGGCAATATCAAAGAAAGAAACTTATTCTGCAACATCCTGACTAACTGTCCATACATTGACATATATTTCAGCTTGGATACAGAGAACCTGATTTTTTCACATAACAGGGAATGGCAATTTTGAAAAAAAATATGCGATCTTTCTGCAGTGTCTTCAATTTTGAAGCAGATGGTTTCAGTTCGCTTATTGAGAAAGGCTGTGATTGGGCAGCGTTTAGAAGTTCAGCAGGTATGTCACATTTAAGGCATAAGATGTTGCTATACTTAGCCGTCTACGAAGATATACAGCAAACAACTATAACTGTTACGTAAATTATGTACTGACATACGTGAATGCCTCACTTACTGTCCTTCTATTTTGATTTTCTAGAAAAAAAATAGTCAACTCCATCAAAAGAGCTTTTTGGTACAGATACCAGGACAACTTATCCGTGATGTAGAAGATTGATTTCAGAAAACATACGTCATGCTGGCAATTGCATAATGAAATTACTACTCCCGCTCATTGCGGTCTGTTATCAATAGCGAGAGTCTACTTATAGAGATTCGAGGTCCCCTAAACATTAGAAAGATGATTTTGTACGCCACTGTAAAGGCTAATTTGGCAGTCAAATTACTGGCAAACCTTGCCTTCGATAATGGGGTACTTAATATACTGTCATACCATACCACTGTATTCTTCACAGCTGGCCAACATTCAGGGTCTACTTGTAAGTCATAGATCGCAAAATTTTGTAGGCAGTTCACAGTATTTTCAAATCATGACATCGGAGGTGCTCTGCCAAACTCATATGTTATTATGACATAATCTGTTATTTTACTCGACTAACTTGTCACCTTGAATGTTCTTTCTCACAACATCAGCAAGTCCTAAACTACTTATATTTGTCTCGCTTGACATTGTACCATATTACTCTACAGGTCGGTATAGTCCTTATAGTTCGTTCACTAAAAGCACTTCATCAGGCAATGCCTTGGAATCTGTAGGTTTTATTGACTGCGGTCACTCGTTTGGCTTGATAATAGAGACTCGGAATCTTCTTCAAAGTATTGACACCGAGAAACGTTCAAGTTCATTTCAACTATAAAGTATCTATTTCCAAGTGGACCAGATACACAAGCCATCGTCAAAGATACAGCTTCCACTATGTCAGTCATACAATCGATACGAATTATAGATAAAAACGATTCATCCAATTATGTACGACAACAACATCTCTCGAAATGATCATACGATTTACATACATCAACAAAGGTTTTAAGAGTTACCGACACACTCAATCACTTTGATCGTTCTTTAATAAAATTCAAATGTATACTGTTTCTTTGATAGAAGTAAACTTCAGTGTTTGTTAAGATGTACATCTTGAGTCTTTGTATATATCTTGTTCTTTACACCTTACTTCCTTGTGTAATTGAGACCTCTGTGTTTAATTAAGCATCATGAGTAAGTGTCAACGCCCGCTAGGTGCATGAAGCCCCCGTGTGAGACAAAGAGGGAATTTTGAAGGAATGAGATACCTGGGTAACAACACGTCTCCATGCATGGCACTTATTCATAGATGAGATTCATGGTAGGTTATCCTTGTCTGAGGATTGACATTGCTGGGGCATATCAAAATAGGCATCCTTGGTAGACAATAATCAATTTTTATTTTGAAAGTGATCTATAGAAGAACCAAACATTGTTTTTTCGCCGTCATTTCGAAAGGTGAAAGGTTTCATATGAGAGACAGATCGTACAACACACAGAATGTTTGTCGATGATCCTCAAAGTCATTTTTGTGCCCCTATGTTTAATCTGCTACCTAATAACGACCTCAATTATTTCTCACTATACCTGTTGCGAATTTCTTTGACCTGCACTTTACCTGGTCCAGGAAATATTGATTGCAGAGGGAGGCTAACACACACATTTTGTTCACCAAGGCTCACACTGACATTCGTGGCATACATGATACTGTACTCAAGATCGTCATATATTGGATCACACATATATTGATTTAGAATCTTTATTTAACATTCGATTCACAGCAATTTCCTAGTATGTAAATTAATGTACAAACTGCCATCATTTGAACAATATCGAAAAGATGGGAATATTCATTTAACGAACAATTAAACGGGAATTCATAGCTACCGGAAAACTCTGGGTATACTGTGTGCACGAAATGAAGACTGAAGCAGCTAGTCTCTATTGTCTTTTGTTCGAGAGTTCATTAATTTTTTGTACACTTTATGAAATGTTATTTTGCCCTTATTTGACATGAAATATCTTGCATAATTTTATTTACGTCTTTCAAGTGGTGCCGTAATGGCCTTTCCCTTGAACTTTGTAAGCTTTTAGGATCCTGTGTGATGTACATGTAAGTTTATAGCGAGACGATGATGACTTTGTCGGATACATTATTGCATTACATTTTCAAAGTATATCCCGCAGTGTGTTACCTATGCTTTACAATGTATTTAATATGAGTATTCGATAATGCTGGCACTAAAGTATTGATAATTAAACCACACAGTCATGCTACCATATAGCAGTATTTCGTTTCAGTGGTCTGTGTTATGGTTATATAAGCAATGTTCAAAAGTCCATTCCTCCCCTCGACGTTGAAAACCAAGTTTTGTGTGCAAAGCCACTGACGCTTCACGAAATGGTGCTATTGCAATGAATGGAATTTCCCCTGATTGCAGGACCATTTGTGCTAATCTAGCGGTCAAAATACTGGCCAAACCCTGTCTTCGGTAATCTGGTACTGTATAGGTCATTCCAATATCACCGTATTCTTTGACAACTGCCCAAGAAATCGGGTCTCCCTTTTCATTATAGATTGCTAGATGCTGTTGATGTTTGATTGTATTTTCAAATCTTGACACTGGAGGGGGATCACCGTATCCCCAAGCAGCATACATTACTTTTCCATGTTTCTGTTGTAATGGAGCGATTGTAAAGCTTTTTGGAAGCTGCTTATTACCCATATCAAGTATGGATTCATTTGTGCAATCGAAGACATAAGAATATACAGAATCGCGATACTGCAGTTTTATACCGAATTCCTTGTCAAGCAGTTTTGTGATAGACTGATCGTGGGCTGATTTGAAAAGCATGCAGACACATTTCGTATCCTTTTGCAAGGAAATTATCCCAGGCATGCGCAGCAGGACTTCCAAGTTTGTAGAATCCAGTGTATATAAAAAGTACCATAGTTCAGGTTTGTCGTCTCCCTCGTCATGTGCATACCATATGGCCACTACACTGGTTATATATTTGACGTCTTCGCTGTCCACGTACACATCAAGTTTTGGCCACTTGTTGTCCGTTCTGTTACTATTCTTAAGGAGATAGTAAATACTTAGGCAGTCTGGCGATTTTTCTTTAAATATCTGTGCTAGTGCCCCGATTTCTGATAATGTCAGCTTTCTTGTCATATTGCTGGTAGGGAGAAATAACAACAAAGGCAAAGTGTGACAGCTTTGCATCAAGTTTCGCTGATGATATATTTGTTTTGTGAGTTATGTGTCGTGTAGTTCAACCACTTACATTAACTACGCATTTTGCGTACAGCACGGAGTCAAAGCCCAGTTCCAATGGGGACAAGCAGATAGGTGAGGTTTTAGGCATTAATGAACAACAAGTATGAACTGAAAAATACCTCGAATTAACAAATGCATCAAAGCAAAGAAACGCATGAGTATCATTCATGTACACATGTCGTGATGTATCTTGATCCACGCCGTTTGTGATTTAAATTATACATACTAAATACACGTCAGAAGAATCCCCAAGTCGCTGTAGTTCGCATTAGGGAGCTTGCAGTAAATACAAGTATTGTAGTTGACACTAGAAACGTGGGGCATGCCGATCCTCCGACACATGGGTGGCCTCCCAATGCCATTTTTACAATTTTCCTCCCCTTTTCTCAAATTATAAACTATGTCCCTCTCTTCCTCAACTTTGGTGGAATTAAATTTATGGTTGACTGATTATCATTGCCTTTGGTGGAATTAATTTATGGTTGACAGATAGAACCGCTATCTCTTATCTATCTGAAAGAAAGAGGAGGGAGGGAAAGGGAGAGAGCGATTTCTTATTCGTCTAAAATGTCAGTCAGAATTAGGTTTGATAGTACTTCAAAATAGGCAGTTGGTCTTGACATGTCATGTTAAATTGCTGGCTGGAGTTCTATTTTCCGTAATACTTCTACGAGATGGTTTTCCTTTCCGAAAAAGTGCCCTTTCCCAATCCATCTTGTTAAGTGTTTGCCTAAAAAGCGAAACAACTCAATTCTTTCAGCTGTCCTTATCAATGAAAGCCGGGAATCTAAATATCCATGTGATCCAGCCTTAAATATTCGTATCACAATCAACCTGCGACTATATGATATGTCTGCTTTGTGAGCTTTGCGTCGCTTCACTACGCATTTGCGTACAGTACTGAGCCAAACTACAGTTCAAAAGTGGACAAGCAGATAGGTGAGGTTATAGGCATTAACATGGAGCTAGAAAAGGTCCTTTTTAGCTCCATGGCATTAAATAAGCAACAAGTGTCAGCTGAGAAATACCTAGTATTCGCAAAGCGTCACAAAGCTGGGTACTGTTGTGACGTGTCTGAGAACTGAATGTCCATGTGATCCAGCCATAAATATTCTTGTCAAAACAATCTGCCACCATATATAATTCACCCACGCGCTTATCGTTAAGTAGCTGTGGGTCCATAGCTGTGGTGTTTTCGGGCGGGATTTGTGCCTTTTACGGGCTGGTTTTGACTTTTACGTGTGGTGGCGGGGTCAAAAACGTAAAAGTCAAAACCAGCCCGTAAAAGGCACAAATCCCGTCCGAAAACACCACCGCTATGGACCCACAGCTAATCGTTAACCACGCACTTCCATTCTGTAAACCCATTCAAATGCGATGCCATAGTCTGGATACTTGTACAAAAAGATGATTAAATTTGAATAACACATTTGCTAACGTTTGCCCCCATTGCCCAACGTACTGTTCTATACAGAGAAATGAACTCTGCAGCAAACGCCAGCCATGCCACAGGACATTTGCAAATGACAAGAATCGCCCATAGTCCTTTGGAGTATATAATTATCAACTCTCCAAAACTATGGTTGAGTCGCTCGAGGAGAAAATCACACATACCTGATTTTTAGACAAATAGATAATCAGGATGATGAACTCTGGGAAATACCAACCAATCTTAGACGATTGCAGGATCTTGTACAGACCGAAAATGTCGGTATATACATACGGGACCGGGTTTATACAGTTTATCATGTGATCTGTGGACAGGTCATACGATAACCTATATGTTGTTAAGTGTCAATGACACCGCGACAATACGTTTACTGAGCCATGAGTTCACTTCAATAATGTTGAAGATCGCGGGGGTCGCGGCAGTCGCTTGTAGCTCGATACTCGGTGAAGATCCCTGTACAATGATGTAAGCATCAAAGGTATATAAGGCATTAGGCCTATTAGTTATAACAAACGTGTAAAAATGATTTTCTTTACATATTTATGATAATGAATATTGTTGATAACAATTTAATATTTTGTCATAATGATTATTGTATACTACAAAAATACCGCAATGATACGGTGTCGCTCACATTTGATCAGAATTGGTACATACCAGTATGGGTACCAAAGATCAACAATTAATGTTGTTTCTATCTGTTCAGTGCAGGAAAATTCTATGTTGATGTTATGACAATGATTTCTGCACTCTAAGTACGGTACAACCAGAAAAACAACAAGAAATATTTAAACCAGAAAAAACAAGAATGACAAAAGTAAATAAGTTCTGAAACTTTAGGTACAGGAGGTCAACTTTAGATACATGCATAGCAGAAACAGCTCGTCCCTCTCAGTTTGCGCAGGTCTGTTAATATGTAACAGTTCATAAACAATGACAGAAAATGACTCAAGGTCAGTGGAGTAGCCTGTTTCAGTCATTGGCATGCCACCACTCCTGCACATTTGCAGGATTTCCCTTTTTCTTTCCTCATTTGCACATTTTTGACACTGACATGTTCATTTGGACAACGTCACATCTCAATCCCTGCATCTACCTGTACACCAAATACTGAGATGGTAGCTTTGACGGTGTAGGAGCTTTTGCGTGTGACGGACATACATCCGCACATACATACCCACATACATACATAAAGACATACAGAAGCCACCGAGTCACCATATAAGCTCTTTTTGGTATTTATATACATACCAAATATAAGCTAAAAATACTCAACGGCACTCGGATACTGAACGATTATTTATGCTAAATTCGTAATCCAGGCCAAAATTAACACCAGTTTACATACATAGGCATCACAATTTTCTGTACAGACAGTAAAATCCATGATATCTTTGAGGGTCATTGGTAATTATATGCTAATCTCCGAAATATAATTCAAAATATAATTGCTCAAGCTGTAGGATACACGCAGGGTATGTTCCTCATCGAACTGTATGGCAGATTACACACTGACTAATATTTTCGTCGCTGATGGATAGAATATAAACGGGGCATTATTTGGCATTGCAAATTTGTGTCATTCTTATATGACAATCCGTTGTACAACAAATCTGAATGTTATCGTTGTTTTGAGTGCATATAGTATGATTTTTGATACAGGTACAGCAATGCATTGTGGGATAACCGGTAAAAGGTCTATACCTTACCGATGCAGCGCCGTTTTTATCCCTTGCCGATCTTATCCCCACGCCTGTGCAGACTATCCAATTTAGTTTCTATTCATAAAACAACCCGAATATCTACCGGAACCTGAAGCCATTTTCTGTCAGCTGTTTTTATTTTCTTGTGTGGTATATGATTTTTAAGGCGCACCTCATCATAGCTTGGGGTATCCTATAGGCTGCAGAATATTTACGCCTGTCATATTTGATGCAAAAATATTTCTAGCATGGCAATCGGAATGTGCAACTTTGGAAAGTTACGCCTTTAACGTCAGTCATATGAATGTCTCTAGACGCCATTTTTTGTCTTGTTTAGACTTGCATCTCTTTCTCCCTTTAGAAAAATGCTGATATTTTGGCAAATAACTATGTCTAGTCAAACCACAGGGGCGCGTTGTAACCATGCCATGCACTACATGAATTATCACGAGTGTTGGTACTATGAGTACCCATTTTCTAACATTATGACCCGATCTTTTACAACATTGTTTTCCGTGTTCGCTTGTTCATAATAACATATTAATTATTAATAAATGTTTATGTTTCCATCTGATTGTAAAAATAGTCTTTTCAATTTTAAGTGCATTGCCGCTGTTCTTATTGGACTTTCTTATGAGTGTGTGTACAACTATTCATAGTACCCAAATTCGCTAGAGGTTGCAGCGTGCGCACGACACAACTCTGAAAATAACGCGTCCCTGTGAATCAAACTGTCAACAAATGCCCTATACAAGTACGTTCAATGACTGAAAATGTATCAGTCACTGAAGAATCAATAGTCATGGCCCCCTGGGCAGATTTTCACCCATTTTATTTTTATCAATTCTTAAAAGTACAAAATATTTTAATACAATTGAGAATGAAAATTCGACATTACATATCAATGCATAATCTGCAATAGTAACAATAGTTTTGATTTTATGACGAGGGTCGAACACAGCAACAGAACGATTCGGTAACTAAAGCGGCCAATCTGCCCGGCGAAGCATGTGTGGGGATAAGATCGGCAGGGCCAAGTTTGTGGAGATCACGCGAGCACGTACTTTATTACGAAAACAGATGGTCATTTTGAGTGGCCACATGACTGCTGGCAAAGTAACCAGTGTTACCTCAAGACAAACTGCTTGTATGACCGTTTTAGGTCAAGGCCGATAAGGGGGCGTTCATTTATTGTGGCCAGTAATTTCCTGCTGAGATCGTATACGCATACGCAAATGTACCGCAAGGTCAGATGCGAAGTGGACGCAGTTCTGATTGTACTGCCATCATCTCACACAAAAAATATCATGATGCGTTATAACCCGCTGAAATGATTTATTTCACATAATCATCGGCTTGAATCAAGTGTAAGCTGCATCTTCGTTTAATGTCTAGCTTGCACCTTTGCCTTGTCGTACCAGATCAAAACCCAGGCGAGAACCCATTATTTTAGCTCTGCTGACACAATTACTGACAATGATTGCGTCTATAGACCTTGTCAAAGTAAGACATGCTTATATGGCAGATGATACTTTTATCAAGGAAATGATGGAATAACTTAATGAAATGAATTCGGAGAACAGAAGTCTTTCATCCGAAATACTTTGTGCACTGAAGCAAGGCTTATTGACTTGGTAAGCATTTTTTGCAAAACGAAGCGACATGCTCTCCTCTCCAAATCTTTGTGCAGTGTGAAAAACATGATCTCTCATGATCTCATGATAATTCATTCTCACTGAACCTTGCCTTATATGGAGCCAAACACGGTGAATACCAACATATGAGAGGGAACTCGTATGTTATTGGTCGGAAAGTGACAGGACACAAAAAGTTAAGTCGCCTCTACTCTCCATGTAGAGGTAATGTCATTTCCCATGGCATATTAATCATTAAAGGGTATGTATCAGGCAAAATCAATTTATTTAGTCTAGTATTTATCACTTAACACAATGAAGAAATGCGAATTTCCTTTTGGAAGACATTACACATGAGCATTGTTGAAATGCGTTTGCGGATCGACCAGGCTTTCACATCAAAATGTGCACTATTGCCTAAAGGTAGTAGGCGCCTCGAACTTAAAAGGCGTAACCTTTTGACGAAATTTTACTCCATGAAACTTCAACCATTTTCTTACCAAATCAAGAACAAAGGAAACAAATTATATAACATTTACCCATGTTTGAAATTCAAAATGGTCGCCGTCCCTGTTTAACTTTATGGATAAACAAAAAAAAAATCGATTTTTGAAAAACTAAAACGGTGAAAATTGTTCTTACTCCTAGAGCTTTAAAATGAGCCCCAACGTGTGATAGGCCAGAAAAATATTGAAAAATATTGAGAGTTCGAATATCTGTCCCCGAGGCGTATTCTACTTTAGTGAAAGGTGTTGTAACAGCCACGTATATGTATTGATATTGTTGCGAAATCTAATTGAGTTTTGGGACTTAAAACGCGTTTGACCCTTCACTTCCTAACAGTATCTTCTTGAGAACCAGGCGGTCTGGTGCACAGCCTTGCAGGTAAGGTGAATGGTAACTCGCGGAACGGTTTTAAAGACTTTTATACAAGATTTTTGTCAAAATCTTACATATTTTCAAGTCAGTAATCCTTGAAATTCGTTGAAATTCAGTGTTTCATACTCTGTTCGTCGTTGCATTAAACTACACTGATCATGTGACGGCATTCTTAAAGTAGGCCTACTGTCGAATCTCCATTTTTGCACACAAATGTAATACAAGTTTAAACGTTGCAAACTCTTGTTGTGAATTCAGACGAACTGATAATGGAAATGGCACTTTTCTTTAAAATCCGAGTTATGATTGCATACCGCGACTTAGCAGTGAACAGAGTAAGGCAGTATACAAACTGGTCTTTATACCACGGTGTCAGTGACACTGGTCTACAGAATCCACCAAAATATAATTTGGTTGATTCTGACAATATACAACGGAATCAATAAGAGAATCCATTGGTCTCCAGTGAAGAGAATACAGTAGTAGAATACATAATGGATTCTACCAGAATCCTGTGAAACCCTCTAAGGGAGCCTTCAGTAATTACAAGGTGGGGTGGGTCGGGGAAATTTGGGGGAGGGTCACTCCTTAGATGACTGTCCAGGGGGGAGGTCATTTTTTACAAACGTATCTTGGGAGGAGGGTCACTTTTACAAAAGCTTCACAAGCAAAGAAGATGCAGTGGTATCCCACAACAGTTAAAAATGATGAAAGACAAGAGACAAAAATATATGGGACAGGTGGCAAAGTGTATATCAATTTTCAAATGTCTATAAATGCACAAATATTATTAGCTTTATGTTTTATATTAGGTATTATATCACACCAGTATATTGATGGCGCAAATGCAGCGATCTGATTGGTTGAGACGCGAAAAGAACCGTGGTATATTGGCGATATACCACGACTGGCACACGCGCGAGCTCTTGGCAAGAGCCAAACTCCTTCTTTTGACGTTCTATCGAGAATTTCAATATACTGTTATGATATATTATTACACCTCACTCATTCAGCGTGCACTGCCATTGGTTAAACACGACTCACGTGACATGTAAAAGAACGTGATGATGCCCTATGCGAATATGATGATGCCCTCTGCGAACTTGATGATGCCCTCTGCATTTGATATTACATGGATGACGTCATTTTACTTACTGCGCATCCTTTCTGCGCAAAACAAATTGTCGTTCGCTTGTTGTACTTTGCAGTTGGCAACTTATGACTGCAAAACATCATGCAGAGCTGTCACCGGCACAGTTAGACGATATTTTGATGCAAGTAAACAGCAAACGAACGAAAATGGCAACAAGGAATGCAATTTGTGTGTTCAGCGACTATGCAAGCAACAAATTTGGATACGCCACGGAGGAGATCGGCAAACTTTAGCGGCAACCCTAGACTCGGCACTGACAACATTTTACGCTGAGGTCCGGACTCAGAAGGCGAACTGTACTCGAAGAAGTCTTTGTGCTTTTGTTTCTTTGCATGTTTGCTTGTTCGGTGTAATAAAAATAATAACACATGAGAGCTAGGGCAATATCACGATTTATTGCCTGCCCTCGGGCTGGTGGTCATGATCGAAATACTGATGATGCCCTCGCCTACGGCTCGGGCATCATCAATATTTCGATCATGACCACCATCCCTTGGGCAGGCAAAATATCGTGATATTGCCCTCGCTCTCATGTGTTATTATTTAATTATTACACCTCACTCATTCACCGTGCACTGCCATTGGTTAAACACGACTCACGTGACATGTAAAAGAACGTGATGATGCCCTCTGCGAATGTGATGATGCCCTCTGCGAACTTGATGATGCCCTCTGCATTTGATATTACATGGATGACGTCATTTTACTTACTGCGCATCCTTTCTGCGCAAAACAAATTGTCGTTCGCTTGTTGTACTTTGCAGTTGGCAACTTATGGCTGCGAAACGTCCTGCAGAGCTGTCACCGGCACAGTTAGACTATATTTTGATGCAAGTAAACAGCAAACGAACGAAAATGGTAACGAGGAATGCAATTTCTATGTTCAGCGACTATGCAAGCAACAAATTTGGGTACGCCACCGAGGAGATCGGCAAACTTTAGCGGCAACCCTAGACTCGGCACTGACAACATTGCGAACTGTACTCGAAGAAGTCTGTGTTTTTGTTTCTTTGCATGTTTGCTTGTTCGGTGTAATAAAAATAATAACACATGAGAGCTAGGGCAATATCACGATTTTTTGCCTGCCCTCGGGCTGGTGGTCATGATCGAAATACTGATGATGCCCTCGCCTACGGCTCGGGCATCATCAGTATTTCGATCATGACCACCATCCCTTGGACAGGCAATAAATCGTGATATTGCCCTCGCTCTCATGTGTTATTATTTAATTATTACACCTCACTCATTCAGCGTGCACTGCCATTGGTTAAACACGACTCACGTGACATGTAAAAGAACGTGATGATGCCCTCTGCGAACTTGATGATGCCCTCTGCATTTGATATTACATGGATGACGTCATTTTACTTACTGCGCACACTTTCCGCGCAAAACAAATTGTCGTTCGCTTGTTGTACTTTGCAGTTGGCAACTTAAGGCTGCGAAACATCATGCAGAGCTGTCACCGGCACAGTTAGACGATATTTTGATGCAAGTAAACAGAAAACGAACGAAAATGGCAACAAGGAATGCAATTTTGTGTTCAGCGACTATGCAAGCAACAAATTTGGATACGGAGGAGATTGGCAAACTTTAGCGGCAACCCTAGACTCGGCACTGACAACATTTTACGCTGAGGTCCAGACTCAGAAGGCGAACTGTACTCGAAGAAGTCTTTGTGTTTTTGTTTCTTTGCATGTTGTTTGTTCGGTGTAATAAAAATAATAACACATGAGAGCTTGGCCAAGATCACGATTTTTGCCTGCCCTCGGGCTGGTGGTCATGATCGAAATACTGATGATGCACTCGCCTACGGCTCGGGCATCATCAATATTTCGATCATGACCACCATCCCTTGGGCAGGCAATAAATCGTGATCTTGCCCTCGCTCTCATGTGTTATTATTTAAATATCACTGCACGCGACAGGGTTATATCACCTGAGGCATGTTCTATCACTTTTTGTTCTATATCACGTGAGTGAGGCTCAGCCAATCACAGTACCTGGATAATACATGTAAGTGAGTTGTAATAAACATCCATGAACCCATTACAGGTACCGCTGAATTCCAGTGCCATGATGCACTACAGATAAGTGTGAGGGTCAAAGTGGATATGAACAGAATATAGTGTGGACAGTGCTAGAGACTATTATCATGATGCATTTATGGGACAGATTTTACCTTCCAACAATTACTGTATGATGTTATGATGTGTCAACACACAAAATTCCACGTTTCGAGATCGGCAGGTCAAGCTAGTTGATTGTAAAAAACGTACTACCATATTTGAAACTATAATACAGTCATGCTTGAGACTGAATGAAAATCAAGTGTTACTCTTAAACATAACTACAGCCAGCATAGCCAGAAAAGACTCCCGGTACCTGATCTTTCCTAGAATTTGTTGCTTTTAGTGTAATTTATTTGTTAGATCCATGCAGTTTCTGAACTCAAAAATTTAAGGTCATCAAATCATTTAAACTGTAATGTTGATGAGCAAATAAAAAGATAATCTGTTCAAAGATATCATCTTAACCGACCGAACAACCCGATCAATTCAATTCTTATATTAAGCCAGATGCTGACAACTGGAACAAGTTGGTCTTTTGATAATTGTGCCATAGCATGTTCTGTTTTGAAATACAATTTACCTGAGAAAATGGTTTTCATGGAGCTCTAGGTAACAATAAGACATATTGTTGTCTATGGTTGTATATTATCATTCGACATTTAGTTCATAAAAGCACGGGACACCGAGGAAATTCGAATTCTCTACAATCACATACAATGCATGCAATGTAGTCAGTTGTACTATATATCAAGCACCTGTGCTATTTATATTGTATTTCACTGGTTCTATTTGTCCAAATTTCAGAGACTTTTTCATGCATCCGTTATAAAAAGACGCACTAGGAACAGGAAGTAGTTGCGTACCATAGACTATTTTCCTCTGGGGTGTATGGTTGACACTCGCCACAAGCAAAGTCAATTGCTGGCCATAGTTTTCTGAGTCGTGTCATGTCAAACAATATGATGCCTCTCGATTCACAGTGTCCCAATTAATCATTTGCTACAAACACGTTGAATTAAAAAAGCCCGGTGGTTGTCACTGTTAGCAACTTATGGTATTGGCAAGAATTGAAGCAGGCATTTCGCCAGACGACAGGCCGCAGTCGCTTGGCTTTCCTCGGCAGCAGTTACCGGCTAGGTCATTGCATTCATCCTGCGATCAATTCAAAAGCTTGCCAGAGTGTTAAATTGCTTAAATTTCGCGATCATCTCGCCATCAAAGCAACAGTCTGCTGAAAAGTATTCATTGAATTTACTCTGTTTTGATACCTATATGCCCATAAATTTGGGGCAAGTCTAGCGCTTCGGCTGCCACGTTGCAGAGACTAGTGATTGTGACTGCGATCATAAGGGGCCGTGGATAATTAAAACATGCGCACGGGAAACGAAACTAATGGCGTTTGTCCTCAACTCCCCCCCCCCCCTCCCCTAAACGAAAGTTTGGAAGAGCGAAAATCCAATCAAGTCTCACTCTGTATCCGACTGCATCTAACAATCAGTGATTACGTCGCTATGTAATCACGCATACGCTACCGACCGCCCCCAGCATACCCTCTCTAAAATCAATCTCTGTTCAGTGCAAACTCAACGATGACGCAACCAATAGAATGACATGAAATAGTGTATCCAAAATGATTGGTACGTTATTTTACTCGTGCATTGATTCACATCACGGTCTCTCTGTATGTCAAAAGAATGCTGGTGTGCGGCTGGCCTGGTACATGGCAATCAAAGTAGAGCGATATTTTGCGATACAGAAAAACTTGTAGCGAGATGTTGTGATAGGAAAACTTGTAGAACGATTTTTGCACACGGTAATCGAAATACAGCCACACCCCCTCCACCCTAAACACAAAAGTTGCGTTTACCGTGTGCGTGTTTTAATTGTCCACGGCCCCTAACGCGATGGAAAAAAGACATATCTTATCATGACATTCCTAGGGTAACGATCTAACAATGAATTCCTCTGTCCTTTATTTGGGTATCTTGGCGAATCCTTTCTTGGCAATAAAATATCATGCCTGGTAAGAAAGTTCCACCACAGTCCATGGAGGGAGTGGGGTTCCACGAAATTCTTTGGTTGGTATAAAGTGTAAACAAATAAAGGAAATTCACGCCAAACCTTGGTGTCATTTTCGTACTTCTGTAATTTTGATAATGCTAACCTCACCATCTCCTGTGGTTTAACAAACTTGTTCAAGTTTTTATTGGAAAAATTTCAGCTGTAAGATATAGCTTCTTATTTTTTTGCTGACGCACGCTTATTCACTGAGGAGTCTCACGTTACTGTAAGTTGTGCCGGCCCTTAAATAGAAAATAAGTAGTGAGTGACAGGCACAAATTATGTACAAAACGTGTAAGACGTGTAGTGCATCATCTGTGTCTATAAAATGATCATAAAATGACACATCGATCGAAAGAAACGCGATGTTGAAGAACATGTTATCAGAAGACCATGGCGACCATTTTCCTGTAGGTATTCTAAGTTAGTAAACTTGCGAAACCACATCAGAAGGCTTTTCCGCGTATAGTGAATACAGCAGCAACTCTTCGGATAAATGTCCTGATATGACTCCAATCATCTACTGTGATCGAAGTCACTTTAACGTCAGCGAAAATCAGAAGATCTGTGACAGTCCGTTCCCTCGGCCATGTGATAAGTGTTGCTAACCTAAGATGTCACTTCCGCTGACTTGTGTAGCTCGCAAGACTGTATGCGTGGTAGAGAACTCCAATTTACAGCGTCCATGCCGTGAACAGATGAACAAAACTTGTCAAATAATACCAGAATGTTTGCTGTCCAAAATATACAAGCGGAAGTCAGTGTAGTGTGGTGTTTTTACGATATATATTCCTTATC
>LD347569.1:98570-117345 GCA_001465055.1 Ptychodera flava
GTTTGTCTTTCCACAAATTCTGCCATCACATTAGTAATGGTAGGTTCATGGCAGAATCATTTAGAAAGTGATCTAGAAGAGCCAAACATCGTTTTTTCGCCGTCATTTCGAAAGGTTAAAGTTTTCATACTAGAGATAAATCGTACAACACAGAGAATGTTTGTCGATGATCTTCAGCAAAGTCTTTTTGTGCCTCCATGGTTAATCTGCTACTTGATAGTTAATAACGATCTCAATCATTTGTCAATATACCTGTGTGAATCTCTTTGATCTACACTTTACCTGGTCCACTAAATTTTGATTGCAGTGAGAGGCTAACACAAAGTAATTTTGTTCATCAAGGTCTCACACTGACATTCATGACATACGTGACACTTCCTACGATTGTTATATATTGGAACACACATATATTGAATCTTTATTTGACATTCGATTTGCAGCAATTTCCATAGTATGTAAATTAATGTACAAACTGCCATCATTTGAACAATATTGAAAAGATAGGAATTTACATTTGACGAACAATCAAACGGGAATTCATAGCAACTGGAAAATCCTGAGTATACTAGACATTGTATGCACGAAATGAAGATTGAAGCAGTTAGTCTTATGGTAATATTTTCGAGTATTATATGATGCATCATGCAGTGTGTTACCTATGTTTTACAATGTATTTAATATGAGTATTCGATAATGCTGGCACTAGCTAATGTATTGATAATTAAACCACACAGTCATGCTACCGTATAGCAGTATTTCGTTTCAGTGGCCTGTGGTATGGTGATATAAGCAATGTTCAAAAGTCCATTCCTCCCCTCGACGTTGAAAACCAAGTTTTGTGTGCAAAGCCACTGACGCTTCACGAAATGGTGCTATTGCAATGAATGGAATTTCATGTGATTGCAGGACCATTTGTGCTAATCTAGCGGTCAAAATACTGGCCAAGCCCTGTCGTCGGTAATCTGGTACTGTATAGGTCATTCCAATATCACCGTATTCTTTGACAACTGCCCAAGAAATCGGGTCTCCCTTTTCATTATAGATTGCTAGATGCTGTTGATATTTGATGGTATTTTCAAATCTCGACACCGGAGGGGGATCACCATATCCCCATGCAGCATACATTGCTTTTCCATGTTTCTGTTGTAATGGAGCGATTGTAAAGTCTTTTGGAAGCTGCTTATTAGCCATATCAAGTATGGATTCATTTGTGCAATCTAGGACATAAGAATATGCAGGCTCGTGACACTGCAGTTTTATACCAAATTCTTTATCGAGCAATTTTGTGATAGACTGATCGTGGGCTGATTTGAAAAGCATGCAGACACATTTCGTATCCTTCTGCAAGGAAATTATCCCAGGCATGCGCAGCAGGACTTCCAAGTTTGTAGAATCCAGTGTATATAAAAAGTACCGTAATTCAGCTTCGTCGTCTCCCTCGTCATGTGCATACCATATGGCCACTAAACTGGTTAGATATTTGACGTCTTTGCTGTCCACGTACACATGAAGTTTTGGCCATGTGTTGTCCGTTCTGTAACTATTCTTAAGTATGTAGTATAGACTTAGGCAGTCCGACGATTTTTCTTTAAATATCTGTGACAGTGCGCCGATTTCTGATAATGTCAACTTTCTTGTCATATTGCTGGTAGGGAGAAATAATAACAAAGACAAAGTGTGACAGCTTTGCATCAAGTTTCGCTGATGATATATCTGTTTTGTGAGTTTTGTGCCGTTTTGTTAAACCACTTACATTCACTACGCATTTTGCGTACAGCACGAAGACCTAGCACAGTTGCAACGTGGACAAGCAGGTAAGTGAGGTTTTAGGCATTAATAAACGATACGTAATCATCTGAGAAATACCTCGTATTGACAAACGCCACAAGCAGAGAATTGCATGAGTATCATTCATGTACACATGTTGTGATGTGTCTTGATCCACGCCGTTTGTAATTTAAATATTACATATACTAAATACACGTCAGAAGAATCCCAAAGTCGCTGTAGTTTGCATTAGGGAGTTTTCAGTAATTAGAAGTACTGTAGTTGACAGAAGAAAGGTGGGGCATGCCGATCCTCCGACACATGGGTGGCCTCCCAATCCAATTTTTACAATGTACCTCCCCTTTTCTCAAATTATAAAAATGTCCCTCTCTTCATCAACTTTGGTGGAATTATTTTATGGTTGACTAATTATCTTAGAATAGAACCGCTATCTCCTATCTGAAATAGAAAGGAGGAAGGGGAAGGGAGAGAGCGATTTCTTATTCATAGTATATAAAAATGTCAGTCGACGTCACAATTAGGTTTGACAGTACTTCAGACCAGGCAGTTGGTCTTAACATGTCATATACTACTGTTAAATCGTAGGGCTAGCGTTTTATTTTCCATAATACGGTACTTCTATAGGATACTTTTGCTTTCGGCAAAAGTACCCTTTCCCAAGCCATCTTGTTAAGTGATAGCCTAAAGAAGCGACACTCCAATATTCCTTCGCCTGTCCTTACCAATGAAAGCCGGAGATCTATATATCAATGTTACCCAGCCTTAAATATTCGCAATCAACCTGCCACTAAATTATATGTCTGCTTTGTGAGTTTTGAGTCGCTTCACTACGCATTTGCGTAAAGCACGAAGTCAAAGTACAGTTCCAATGTAGACAAACAGATAGATGAGGTTATAGGAATTGACATGGAGCTAGAAAAGGTCCTTTTTAGCTCCATGGCATTAATAAGCAACAAGTATCAGCTGAGAAATACCTATAGTATTCGCAAAGCGCCACAAAGCTGGGTACTGTTGTGACGTATATATCTGAGATCTGAATGTCCATGTGATCCAGCCATAAATATTCTTGTCACAATCAACTGCCACCATATATTATTCACCCACGCGTTTATCGTTAACCACCCACTTCCATTCTGTAAATCCGTTCAAATGCGATGCCATACTGTGGATACTTGTATAATAAGATGATCAAATTTGAATAACACATTCGCTATAACGTTTGCCCCTATTGCCCACTTGCAGGAACAAACTTACTGTGCTACACAGAGAAATAAACTTTGCAGCCAACGCCAGTCACGGGACATTTGCAAATGACAAGAATCGCCCATAGTGCTTTGGAGTATATAATTATCAACTCTCCAAAACTATGGCTGAGTCGGTCGAGGAGAAAATCACACATACCTGATTTTTAGACAAATAGATAATCAGGATGATGAACTCTGGGAAATATAAACCAATCTCAGACGATTGCAAGATCTTGTACAGACCGAAAATGTCGGTATATTCATATGGGACCCGGTTTTGTACAGTGTGTCATGTGACTTGTTGACAGGTCACACGATAACCTATATGTTTAGTGTCAGGGACGCCACGGCAATACTTTACTTGGCCTGACGTCACTTCAATAATGTTGACGATCGCGGGGTCGCGACACAGTCGCTTGTAGGTCGATACTCGGTGAAGATCCCTGTACAATGATGTCAGCATCAAAGGAATATAAGGCATTATTAGTCATAACAAATGTGTAAAAATGATTTTATTTACATTTATGATTATGAATATTGTTGATAACAAATATTTTTGTGAAAATGATTTTTGTTTACTACAAAAGCAATCAACTGAACTCGAATATTGTGCGATAATTTATGCAAAATTCATGCAGTTCTAGTACAGACCTTTAGAAATATAATTTGTATATTGTCTTTTATGTGTAAATAAACCGGGGAAAGGAGGCTAAATAATTAAAATATTACATTTGGATAAATCTTGATCAATAGGAAAAGAATTCAGTGCAATTGCTTTTCAATGCAAAAGTATCTTTCAGATATTGTTTATACATGCATTGCTATATATATATATATATATATATATATATATATATATATATATATATATATATATATATATATATATATATATATATATATATAAGGTGTTGCAGGCTTTGACATCTTCTTGTAGGTTCAAAAAAGGGCAGGCTTTGATGCAGTGAGGACTGACAGTGAAGGAGTATTTATGACAGTACAGGATGATGGGCGCACGGATTAATTGGAAATGGACAGCGACGCCAGTGCTTGTAGTGGAAAAGAAAGTTTACATTCACAGACTGCACCATTGCCAGATGTGAATATGGCACTATTCATAAGCAGAACCACAGCTGTAGTTGATAACCCTAATGAAAAACACGACAATAACAATTATTACGTCTTCCATGTTGATAAAGACCAACTCAAGTCATTCACAATCCCACAGTGTTGAGGAGATTGGTTACGAAAGACTACCTTTGAACACGATTTGAACTAATTTGGGATAATTGGATCTTTACATTTTCCAAATTTCTCAAAAGTGTTAAGTGCCCACAACTAAATGTTACAATATTACAAAGTACTCATAAAAACAAATGTATTGCATGGAAACAAAAGCAGATGGGCTTACATTTGCAGATTAAAACGACATTACTTCACTATCACATTGTCTCAAATTAGTTCCAATCGTGTTTTTGGTAGTTTCTATAATGTTGCTCTAAGTATCCTGGTCTACATATTTGTTGAAACTCCTACACACTGTTGTGAATGAGTACCTGCAGATGAACAGAACCCTCGCTTCACCAAGAAATTTACTCTTATTTTGTAATATGACTTTAACTTGATGTTGTTTGAACAGAGACACGGAGCTAACCTTACAGTCAAAACAAACACTAGTGAACTTGAATTTCAACTTGTAACCAGTGTAGTGAAAATATATGTAATTAATTCACAGACATGAATTTGATGGCATTACAGTTTCAGTTTAAGGTGGTATGCGCCTCGAAAGTGAAAGCCTTAAACTTTTGCTCAAACTTTCTTCAATGACACTTTTACACTGTCTTACTATGTCAAGAATAAAAATCAGGGCTCATTAAAATTACGTAACTTTTGTGGATCTTTGAAATTCAAAATGGCCGCCATCCCTGAGTTAACTCTGTGGGAAAAAATGAATCTTCAATTTCGAAAGTAAGATGATGATAATTTTCCTTATTCTAAGAACTTTAAAATAAGTCCCAAGAAGAGGTAAATTAAAAGAGAATTGTCAAAATGAGTTCTAATATCTATCCCCAAGGCGCATTCTAACTTAAACAAAAAAAAAACATTTCAAACTGGGTATATGTAAACGAGTTGTTAATGTGTAAATGTACTATATTAGCTCACGATAGTTTAATAGTGTATTTCCCTGAGCATGATTACCTGAATGAGAATCTACTGTGATATTTTAAGCACAAGGGACTTGATACATGTTTGAAAAAGTACATACATACTGACTAATGGATGCATGGAACAGTCTACACACCTTTCACCTTACAATGAACTTTTACATGAGTATTTTATCTGTACGTGGACTATGAACGGTTTGAAAACAAAAAACACCATTTGAATTTTCCTCTGCTGAAAGTTACATTTACAAAGCCACTGTGGAGAATTTACAATCTAGAGTCTATGTATCTACATATTGTAGTGCCTTTATCTTGCTTAAAAATTACAATGACATAAAATGCAATGGTTCACGATCAGAATTGATTACATTTCTGATAATAAAATCATGTAATCTATTAAACAGGTGTAAGGATATTGCAACCTTGTTAAACTTTTGATCTTGCAGTCTTTTGAAAGCACTTTAGAAATGAATTGTCAGTAAGTTCACTTTGTCTTGATAACATCCCAACAATATTAGTACCATTTCATAGATTTGACAATGGTATGTATATATTTCCTATTTCATGTAAAGGAAATATGAAAAACAAATACTTTTTTGAACAGTGAAAACTTTGTGACGTGTAACCATGTGTGTTCAAATATTCCTTCAACTTATAAATTAAGATGACAAAGCAAACCTCACATGAAATGTTAACATTTGAATGAAATTTGAATGTTAGCTTAGTTGCAAACAATAATGTGCAAACTGCCAGTAGTATTTACACACTTGACAACTATCAAAAGGCATTACTAAAATGAAATGGGATGATTTAATCGATAGATAGATAGATAGATAGATAGACTGATAGTGGTGTGTGCATCTTAACTCAGGCCATGTTATTGACTCCTTTCTAAGAAATTGCAATCAGAAATTATAGCTTACACTTTGACACAATTAAGTAGTAATAAAAATTGAGTGTGATAGCGCCCTCTACAGTTATTTGTGTATTTTCCATGTTCTGGTGTAATTGTTTAAATGAGCTCAAATCGTTTTCAGCATATGTCACAGCTTCTATTCAAAGAGAAAAAGGAGACATTATTTTGCCTTTATGGCACTTCTGGACTTGGAAATGCATTTACAATCACAATTTTACACTTTTACTGTTGCATATCGACAAATTTATATTTCGCTGGCAATATGTTATTGACAATTACTTGTTTCATGATGTATAATGTTCCCTGATGGACCAGAAGAGCGGGTCAATTCTTTACTTGTTGGTTCTTCCATATCGAGGAATTTCTAAATTTTTGTTGTCGAAGAGCATGTTATTCTCTGATTGACAATGGTAAATTGTCTTTAAGTCATTCTGGAGGAGAGCTGTGTCAATATCTATGAGCAGAATAGGAAAGAGTATGGGACCAAGGACTGATCCTTAAGGTACACCACTCTATTATTGTGTCTGTGTTGACCTGACACCACTGACAGCAAATGACTGTGTTCTACCTTTCAAAATGTTTTGATCCAGTCATCAGTTTTTCCTCTGATACCAAGGGACCATATGGCGCAAATTCCTTGATCCACTTTGTCAAATGATATTGCAAAGTCAAGCTAGACTACACCCATGTGACTTTCCTTCTCAAGCTTAGATATATTGTCATAGTGTTGAAAATGCTGGGACAGACAAGATCCCAGCTCTCAGATACTAAGCCATATCAGGGAAACATTAAAGAGGTTATTTTCGTCCAGGAAACCGACCGGTTTTACCCTCACAACTCTTTCAAACATTTTGGTCACATGTAATGTAATGATGATAGTCTGTAGTTTTAGGGATTGTTCTGATGACCCTTTGTAAATGAGTAAAAGGTTTGCCAAGTGTTTGAGAATTCAGGTATTCCAGCCTTGTCTAAGGATTCACACCAAATGCTGTAAATTGGTTATGCTAGAGTGTTTCTGCAGGTTTTCAACAACATTGCAGAAAAAGTATCTGGTCCAGATGATGCATCCGATGATATTCACATATTGCCTTGGTGACATCTTCCACTGTGACATCAATATATTCTAGCACTGGTTTCATACTATATTCAACCCCAGGAAAATTGTAGTAGGGTCATGTAGCATTTTTGTTTTGCTGAAAACACTGTAGTAATGGCTGGCTTACATTTCAGCTAATTCTCGAATATCAGCAATGCACTCATTGTTTCTATCGATGAGTTGGTATAGGGAAGCATTGGTTTCGGAGACTTAGTCTGCTTTGTCAGCATACATAAAGAAGTGTTTGGGATTCCTTCTAATAGCATCCATAGCTCTTTTTGCTGCATTTCACGGTCTGTGTCATAGCTCTATTTAAGCTCTATTTTTCTCTTTTGTATCCTCCAGCGGCAACACTAGAAGGAAATCTGAGGCCAATGTGTCCCAACCCGTGGCCGTGCCAAGTGCAACATAATTGTCTGACCTGTCTACGGCGTCACATTGAATGACGTCGACATACTTGCTTACAGTGATAAAAATTACCCTCTGAATTTTAAAGTTATGGATCAGGCTTAGAATTCATCGGACAACTAGCAATTGAGACCTTTACATAAATGTCCTATCAGGTGCAGAAGTACCAGGAGGTCCATCAGTGTTACCTTAATATTTAAATGAAACCGCAATGACGGACATGTCTGCCATCAACATGAAACGCCATGCGAACTAGGCAAACAAAATGTACAATAATATACAAGGAGACGAACTTCTAAGATTAATGGGAATTAACTATTAAATAACTGAAAGTGAGAAAGAAAAAACCTGTCCTGCCAGACCCGTGTACGTGCAGGATACAGTGCGCCCACCGTTCAAAATAAACCCTTGTCATTCTAAGGGTTTTATGCTTGATCGGAGAAAAATTTTCTACTCATGAAATTATACCATGCTTTGTAAGATGCGAATCGACTCGTCCATTTCATTTAATAATGTAAGAATGTTTATTTCCGAATTTCATTGTTGTAGTGTCAAGTTAACAGATATGATAGTACTACCAAATGTAACATAGTCAACTGACTTAAGTTCTCATGCGCGTCGGAAAATCACATGATTACACTTCTTTAACAATCTTGCAAACATAAACGACAAAAACATGACCAACAATTGTAATATTTATTCCCAACTGGACATACAAATCGATCAAATTTATTTGATCAAAATCAAATTGACATAATGACAATAATCTTTTCAGTTGCCAAACTGACAGACAAATCTATGAGAAATGGTTATCCGTCATGAAGTACCTTCATGATTACAGTCAGGTAATTGTTACCTCTCTCTCTTATCACTAATTGTCTCATTCCCTGAATACTTTCGCCCACGTTAATACATTTTTAATTAATATGATCGTAAATAGTAGTTATTTGGATTATCTTTAGCAATTATCTTTGTCTTGGAATGCCGACCTGGATGTATATGTACAAACTTATTTTAGAAGTAGGTCTGTCTTCTTTTCATTGTCTCATTGTTTACGCAGATGCAGTGTTCGAGGATGAGGCCTGTCGTCTTTGTCTGAAAGTTTACAGCCGCAATTGAATATTTACATTTGGATATAATAGCATTCTTCTTTTCCGCCGATAATTATTGATGACCTTTAAACCTTTCATTACTCGTCTCCCCCTCCTCCATCTCCATCGTCTCCTCCATCATCATCTCCTCCGTCATCTTCTCCGTCATCTCCTCCACCATCTCCGTCTGAATCGTCTAATGTCTAAAAAAGAAAGAAAAATATTTAGTTATTTTTGGTGAATAATAAGAACTGCTTTATGTGTATATTTATTATCATTTATTTATCTTAATGTTAAGACATAATTTGAGGCACAAGTACAACACAACAAAAACAAGGCGAATGATCGAAACGGTTATGCAAGGTTTCATAGGATTTTCATAAAATTTTCGTCTTTTTCTGAACGTTATAATTTTTCTGAAAGTTTCACTTCAGCTTGCTCACATTTCAACAATAAAGCATAAAAGCGAGGTTTGTCACATAATATTTCCCTTGAAACTTCAAAATTCAAAGAAACTCGAAACAGAACTTCCTCTTTCTTCTACGTAAATATTTTCTTGTGCAACATCTTTCTATTAAGAAATTCAATTTGTCGCAAAATGGATCTACAGGGAAAGATTCCAGACACAAGTTGAATGATTTAAAAATCGTTAAGCTTCACTATCTATGAAGCAACCACTGGGTTTTCTTAGTCAGGCATATTTAAGCCTCCTTCATGAAACAACTATATATAGTCTTGATATTTTACCTGGAATCCTTTCATATTTCCAAAAAGTAACGTTACGGTTTCATAAACGACGTTGGTAATGAAATCATAGATTCCCTATAAGGGCGTTCAGAAATTGCAAAAGTAAAACTAAGATATGATGTCTATTCCTCGGTGCCAGTGTTACCTTTATATCTTTGACAATCATGTAAAATAAAATCTTTGTGACTTTCCCGAACCGTAAGATAAATACGCACCAGAAAGTTGCTTTTTGCGGCCCCTTTGTGAGCAGCCTAGCCACATATCTTCCGATTAACTTGTGTTAACGTTTAGCCTAATCAATGATGATTTCCTCATTGTGAAAAATTTGTAAAGAAATCGGATTTCCCAATATTTTTAACAATATCCTTGAAGGTTCAATCTTTGCTAAAATGTAGTTATGTCATCTGCATATATTCAACCAGTTTTGTACTTGTGTTTTGAAGTCGATATATACGGTATTGTGATCTGTGTTTACGACTTTTATGATATCAATGTTTGTAATTTCGTAGTGTAAAGTATCGGAACCTAAACAGAAATGTACACTGAATCAATTGACTAAAGAGTGATGATCATAAATAACTTTTTCCTTCAGAAGCTGAAGTTCAGACTATAGAACCCATTATGTATCTTAATTATTTGTGGCGACAAGAGGTACCGATATTTATGGAAGGATAGCTAAGGGATGGAAATACAAACCGCTCTAAAAAAAGAATATGAAACACCTCTATCGACTGTAGCTTTCTCCTCAAATCAAACTATCCTCGGATGCTGGATGATTGGCGTCATGAAACTAATAGGATTCAAATTGAAGTATAAAGTAGAGAACAAAGAGAATGACGTAATAAAAATTGCAAGTTAACATTTCTAACGCTGTTATTTTGAATCATTTTATACTAAATTACTGATAAAATTCACATGTAAAGATTAACCACGAGACTAATTTCGCGTAATTCTGTACTGTTCTTGGTATCTGTTGGTCGCGCCCCTCATGGGTGGCGTATGCCATCTCTACATCTGCTTAGTAAAATAAACCAAACTTCCCGACTCAGATGTTCTTGCGTCTCAGTTCAAATGTAAACTCTTAATTAAATACACTTATTGAAATAAGCAGTCATTCTTAAAGAACATCTATATTCAGAAAAATGAATAGAATCTCACACAAGTTAGGGATTTTGCACGTGGAACGAAAGGCTATTTATTATCTAACTAGAGCTCGGATAATGTAAATTGCATAGTGTGGGATCGTTTTTTTTTCACACCGTCGATCCCACACTCCCAGTGGCTAAGAATGTGTGCATATTTTTATGTCGATACAGTAGTATGATATGACCATTGGATTTCTTATCGAACTTCTTTGTTATTTTACTGCCTTATGTCATTGTATTTTTCATCTACGCATTGTCATATCATGCGAAATGTTCTGTATCCAGACAGCTATTAATAGCAGAATCCATTTTGATGGACACTTACAATACACAGTACAATGCATGACAATATCCATCATCATTCCCTCTGGATTCCAAAGTAATCTGGTAGAATCCAAAATAGAATGAAACATAACCTTTTGTGGATCCAACTCGTTTGGCAGAGTTACGTGTTAGGGCTTAAAAATCTGACAAAATTTTATTTGACTTGGTGATAACGTGTTCAAGAATTGAGTATTGCTCTTTACTCAGTTGGATTGTCTTAGTCTGGCGTCATTTCCATGAACGAGAACAATGACGGCAATTATTTCCCCATTGCAATTTCATGTAGATATTTAACCCTAGTTTTGTGAGTCTCTTGAACAGTGGAAATAAAACCTGTATGAAGTAATTCTCTACTTACCCCTTCAGGCGCTCCAACTGCTACTTCTACATTTCGACAAAAAGCTTTGCCCATTATCCTAGCAACCTTTGATGTACTACTATTGGCGTTGTCTCTCTTTCCACGACTAGCTCCGCTTCCCATATTTACGAAGATGGAGTCAAAGGCCACAAATCTAAATCTAACGAAAAGAAGACCAACATCGTGTGTAAGGAAAATTAAGGGTTTCAAAGATACAATGATCGTTCACTTATGAAAGGTCGATATATACAGAAACTAACTACACACAACTATACTTGCATATAGATGCATCATATTTGCAAAGGTGTTATGAACATACAGTGGTGAGGACATTTGTTAGTTTAAAAAGTACTTACATGGAAACAGTAGGAACAGCTCGCAGCTAATGTGCTTCTTGTGGATAGGTTGACTGAATTTATAGAATCTTGTGCCATAAATACTGACCATTATCATGATTTGGTGACCAATCACAGCGAACCCTAGGCAATAAATCATCGAACTTTCTCGCCAAGATCTTTTAGCTTGTCGAGCAGTTGTAAGTTGTGTGATAAAGAAGTGTTAATAAATGCAAATGTATGCAAATTACTAGATTTACTGGCTTTTCTTTTCTCCCATATATTATGATTTCAAACATTAACTCCATTCTTGCCGGGTCAAATTTTCTGAAATTTTCTCATTAGGTTCTTTAAATGCCATATAAACCACTATTTTGTTTGGCTATAAAAGCCTTACATTTTTAACAAGACACATTTTAATTTTGCCTGTCCTGTACCCTTGTTTCAAGTGAAATATTAAAGTTCAGAAAATAGTATCAAGTTTTTGACTTGAATTAATTTTCATCATTAATACCAAAATTGAGGCTTTTGCCCCAATTATACACACCTTCATCCTTTGAGTAAACTATTACTACCATACTAAACTTTAGAGTCTCTGCTTTTGAAAATATATAATATGAGGGGTTTTCCTTGTCATCTTAAGTAAGAAACATTCCTTTGAAAAAATACTGTAGGCAACGTGCAGCTCCACCTTAATTGCTCCACAGTGTTTGAATTGCTTATGCAGTAGACCATGACATGGAAAGGAGCACAACCCGAAATGTTTCAGTATAGACTTCGAGGAAGTCTAACAGATCCGCCTGTAAAATAAAATCTCATTCAAATCATACATTGAAGTTGAAGCTAAATAATCTTCATCTGGTGGCTGAAGTCAGATAAGCTTTTAAAGATGACTCTCCATTTTAGATATCTTTGTCTTTATAAAAATGCTGTCAGCAATCAATGTAATTAAACTCAATGTAATTTAATTTTCTTTGAAGAGACGCATTATTCTATTAGTTAAAAATAATTGTGACAAAAAAGCTGTGTCAAGGCTCAAGTACTCGCCGAAATAGACGATGAGAGGGATTAAGGCATGAAATGTTTACTGTCTGCAAAAATTTCTATTAACAAGAATTCGTATGCGGCTCTTTACGAGCAATAAGCCTCATATAAGTGACACGAAAGGAATGTAAGTGAAGCCTTGACAAGTCATATGACTATGTTAATAATGCACAAGTAGTTCCCTTTCGCTTAAGGTCAAGCTGTAGCCCGCTTTGCTATTCTCAGTGTGATTTGGTCGCATTAGAACATCATTGCTGATGATGTAAGCTCTTAAAAGGAAATATTTAAGATAAGATAAGATAAGATAAAACTTCATTAAATCCCTAAATGGGCAATTTGAATGCCTGCTTGACGAACGATACAAAAATAAATTCAAAGTCAAAAAGCACAAAAAACACAAGACCATGAAAGCGAAAACAGAGACAAAATGAACATGGCCGTTAATTTCCACGATTAAAATTTGCGTTAAAAAGACTGATAGCTTGTGGAATAAAAGAGTTTGCGTAACGATGGGTACGGGCTACCGGTGGTCTAAGTCTGCCACTTCTAACAATGCGTTTATCGACCAAGTCGCGATGTAGAGGATGAGTCTCATCGGTCAGAGTTAGGGTTAATTTCTTATCAAGTCGGTCATGGTAGATAAGGTCAACTTGTCGCTGTGAATTTCCGATGATTGTTTCCACCTTCTTTATGATTTTGTCAAGCCTAGCTTTCTCTTGCTTTGAGATGTTACAACCCCAACAGAAAATACAATAACTTAAAACACTGCTGATAACGGCATTGTAAAATGTAGACAGGATCTCTTTCCTTACATTAAAAGACCTTAATTTTCGAAGACAATACATACGGGAATTAAGCTTTTTCAACATTGCTTCAACATGAAAACACCAGCATAATATACTATCAATAGTGATACCCAAGTACTCATAAGTCACAACTCTGCAAACATTTTCACCTTTTATAACAACTCGGTCAGGCTCAATTGGCTGCCTACGAAAATCAATTAACATTTCCTTCGTCTTGTTAACATTCAAAACCAAGTAATTTCTATCACAATAGTTGACAAAGCGTTCAATTTCAAGTAAGTAACTTGAGTAGTCATCATTGCTAATCAAACCCACCATGGCAGAGTCATCTGCAAACTTAACTAAAGGACACGTCATATCTGTTGCTCGGCAATCAGCAGTATACAAGGTAAAAAGAAAGGGAGCAAGCACAGTACCCTGTGGTGCCCCTGTACTTGAAATATGTAATTCCTGATGACACAGAACCCAATCTTACATACTGTGCCTGATTGGTAAGGTAATTTGTTACCCATGATATCGTTGCACTTGGGATTTCCATTGACATTAATTTATTTTCTTGCTAATAGGGATGGCTGGATTGTGTTGAAAGCACTTGAAAAATCAAAGAACATTATTCGAACTGAATTGCCAGCTTTATCAAGATGTGAATAAATCTTATGTAACACCGTCAGAATTGCATCGTCAGTACTTCTATTTGTTGATAGGCAAATTGCAAAGGATCAGTGAATTTAATGACAAGATTTTTCAGATGTTGCAGTACAATACGTTCACAAACTTTCATGACAGCGGACGTTAATGCCACTGGACGTAGATCATTCATACAAGTAATGACATTCTTTTTAGGGACTGGGACGATACAAGACTTCTTCCAAACAGCAGGGATGTGTTAACTAGAAAAACACATATTAAAAATAAAAGAAAAGATTTTTGCTAATTGGTTGGAGCATAATTTGAGGATGCGTGGTGAGACTGCATCAGGACCAACGGCTTTGTTTGGGTTTACTTTGTTGAAAAGAAAACGGACTTGATCTTCGGTCGTTTGAAATGATTGGTCTCGATTTTCAGGGACAAATTTCAATTGGTCTTCTGCACTGTATAGCTCAACACTGAAATCATGACGATTAAACCTGTTGTAAAATGTATTCAAATTGTCAGCATAATCCAATGTCGGTTCGGGTATAGATGAGACACTTTTATTTTTACAGGTGTAGCCACTCATGAGCTTTATGCTATCCCAAACTTTTTTCATATTATTCTTTGTGAAATATTTTTCTATTCTACGCTTATAATTCTCTCTCTGTATTGTGATTACACGCTTTAGTTCTTTCTGTATAATTTTTAACTGATCCCTGTCCTTCCTTGCATACACGAGCTTCTTTTTGTTGATAATCCCCTTACTCTCTTTGTTATCCATGGTTTATTATCGGGAAATATTTTGGTAGTTTTCTTCGGCACGGTGCATTCAACACAGAAATTTATGTAGCCACCAATTGTTTCAACCAGTTCGTCTATTGTACAGGTGGAATTCACAAACATGTCCCAGTCGGTACATCCCAACGCTCCTTGAAGCGTGATAATCGCGTCGTAATATACTTAGATTGTCAGAAATTTTAACTCGGCATATTTCAAAGGAAACCAATTATTAATACAATTCAGAAGATGTAAAATTGACAACTTCGATAGCTAGATTAAGGGATAATTCTGTAAATTATAATAACATGTACATTACTTTTTTAACAAAAATAGGCATATTTTATCTTTGTTTTTACTCCAGTGAGTTAATTCAAACTGTTATCTTTGCAAATACGTCACATTGTGTACAAAGACAAATACATTATGTCGGCGTGTAAATGCATCTTTCTGATTGAACGAGAGCTCACGCCGTCAATGGTAAAGATGATATACCAATGCTGAAACGGGTCCCTTAACTAGCTGGGTCCGCTAACTAGCGGAAACGGGTCCCCTAACTTGCAAATGAGGTTAATGGAGAGACAGAGTGTTTCGCGTCCTGGAAAAAATCCACATTATAAGTAATTCCACGACTAATTAAATGGAACATATTAAAAGAGTCAATATAATTTTTAGAGAGTTGTCTGAATAGAGAATTTAGCTCGTGCTTCCCTGTTTCAGGGTTACAAAATATGTCGTCGACGTCTGAGTAACGTCGACTATCAAAGCCTATAGTACGTGTGCTATCCAAATCCTTTTAATTTAGGGTTCTCGGTCCCGGGCGCTGGATTTCATTCCACGAACTTCAAGGTCGCTCATTTTTTTCATTCTCTTTCCTTCTTTTTGGACGATTGGGGTGTTAAAGATAAAGCTAACCCAAATTTTAATTTAGTAGCAATAATGGCATTCAAAGTCAGGTGTACACTTGATTTGCGTACAATTCAAAATTAGGTAAATTAATTCATTGAGTGGTGGAATTGCCAGCGTGACGCTAGTCGTATTCCCCTGACCCCATCTTCTGGCATTGCGAAATATTAGCCTGGAAGACTTCGGTAACAGACTTTAGATTAATTACAAGGCAGTCAGTGTCCATGGAAGGACAAGCTCAACACTTCTCAATTTTTAAACATTTGACGTCGACTTTAAACGCCCGGAGGTAAGTCTGCATAAATCATAAATGTAGATAATTTCCAATTTATACATAACAGGCAACGGAACATAACATGTTGTCAAACATCAAGTAAAACTGAGATGATACTTATGAAATACCTTATTAGGGCACTAAGTTTTGGCTTCACCATATCGACTTCGTCATAAAAATGAATTGAGATTTGTATTTTACAGGCCAATTTCTTAGACTTCGTCCAGTCTTCCTTTTAGTGTTACGTGGTCTTCCATAAATAGATTCAAACACAGTGGTGTCCGAAACTGTGATTGTAAATGTAGAGGTTGCTTTTACCAGCGACCGGAACGTCGATTTCAAACTAAAAAGGATCATAGTGGGTACTTGGCTTTGGGTTTTATTACAGGGAGGCTGTAAACAACTTTTGATAACGGTAGCAAACATTCCGCAGGGAATAGGCAGGAAAACGAAAATTAACTACACACTATAACCACAAGGCACCAATTGTTGGCTTCATCTGGTAAAGACTTCGTGCATTAAGAAAAAATTTACAAAGAAAATGACATGTCAATTGGTCAGGGACATTGCAAAAACTGCAATGTAATTAGCAGTTGGCGCCATTTTCAATATATGTGTACGGTTAAATGTATCATTCAATCATGAGTAAATGACGATCATTATTTAGAAATATATCCTATTCATGTGTACCTTATTGACCTTATTAACCAACAGCTTGTTCGGTATCTTAAAGCTCTGTTTGCCACGCACAAAGCGAAATTCATATATCTTTTCTACAAGTTATTCCTTTGTTATAATAGATTACATGGCAACCGTAAAAATGGTCAAAACGTGCTCGACAAATTCAGCATCAATAACTTGAAATACCAAAATTGAGGAACACAAATCACTATAAAATCTTAACTTTTGGTATAATCCATACATGTTACCAAACATTCTGTCTTTCAACAGGTTACATACATTGAGTGGCACGGAATGTAATGTTACTTTACTTGAAATTGAAAAACACCAAAAAATCTGCATTTAAGAATGGCGCGAACGCATTTAACATGACACATAAGGGAATGTGAAAATAATCACGCCGACAAAGTGATATCTTTGCCAGGCTAATTCTTGACAATTCAATACACTTTGGTAAAATAAGGAGGCAATTTAACTGTTGCATAGAGCGAAATTGATAAATGATTAAATTAAAAAGATATCAAATTTACAGCCATTGTCCTTTAATCAAGTAAAAGAAGTTGTTAGTTTCACATCATGCGAATTACATGTCGTAAACTGTGTAGATTTGAGTCCATGAAAGTATGCTGAATGAGCATTGCTGAAAAGGTTAGTGTTGGGATAGTTTATTATTATATAAAGTATTTCCTACCACCTCATATCATCAACAATGAAGGTGTTCTAATTCGACCAAAACACGCCAGAGAGTAGCAAAGCGAGCTACAGCTTGACGGTAAGGAAAGAGGAACTACTTGTTCAATAACATAATTTACTCACATGAATGCATCTAACATTCCGGTCTTATCGTATTTGAAGCTCTTTACCCATGAAGTACTAATACGAATTAGTTCGTGATTAAAATATTTGCGACAAGGGACATTTTTTGACTTTATCCCACTGAACATCTATTTCGTCGAACTATTCAACCAGGCGCTATCAAGTATAACGTGATACTTGAAAGTACAGCCATTTTTGTCAAACTCGTTTTTAACAAGTCCGTAGAAATTAAATTAGTTTTGTCTTTTTGAGGCCGATCTTCTAGACTTCCCTGCCTCTCTTATTAAACACCATATCTCACACGCTCTTGTGTTGAACACATTTACTCACAATGGTGCACTAAATTGTGATTGTGAATATAGGCTTTGCCTAGACCTCCGACCTTAACGTCGATATCGAACAAAAAAGGATCATAGTATGGGTACTTGGTTTTGATTTTATTACAGGGAGGCTGTAAACGACTTTTTATAACGGTAACAAACATCCTACGGGGGATTGACGGGAGAGCGAAAGTTTATGACACACTGTAACCATGACGCATCTTTGGCGGCTTTATCTGGTCAAGACTTTTTCCAATCTTTACGGCTAATTAAATGTGTAGAGCACCCTTTTGTAAAGCTTCCACTTAATATTAATACCAACTGGAACCGAATTTTATCAGGTTAGAAGTCTATTAATTAACTGTGAAATTGTCCATTTTAACACAAAATTCTGTGTTTGCATGGCTCATACTTTGAATTTCAATATACTTGAGCAAAAATTGTGAGTAAATTTACCTACAGTCTGGAGCAATCTTGATTGATTATAATGGTATCAACGTACAGCCATTGTCCATTAATCTAGGAAACGAATTAATCAACTTTACATCCTTGGATTTAAAGGTCCTCAATTTGTGTAGACAATCTTTGTCCAAACATTTCTGAAAAGCTTAGTGTTTCGATTTTTTATAAGAACTATTTTATTTCTAGATCTAATAATCAGCTATCAAGGTGATCTAATTCGGCAAACCCACCCTAGAGCGTAGCAAGCTTAAGGCGAGATACAATTCGGTCTTGAGCAAAGAGGAACTACTTGTTCAATAGCATAATTTATTGACATCACTTGTGAAGAGCTCGTTTAAGGTTTAAGGTATAAAATTTATGAAGCTGTGATGTTTACTTCAGTAATCTCAAGTGTTTGGCAGCCCAATTATACAAGTACCGATTTTATGATTCATTCGAG
>LD347569.1:124738-138023 GCA_001465055.1 Ptychodera flava
TAAGAGAGGGGGAGGGGGTTAAGGCCAAGCGCACTTAGTTGAGTTTATCGTGCGCATGTTTGAATTATCCACGGTCGACGTCCCTAACTTGGCGGTCAAAATACTGGCAAAACCTTGCCTTTGGTAACTTGGTAACGTACATGCCATACCAATGTTACCGTATTCCTTGAAGATGATTCAAGACGTTGGGTCTTCTTGTTCATTATCGATCAAGTTACCATACTCCGTTGGTATCTTATCATTATATTTTCAAATCTGGATACTGGAGGAGGGTCGCCGTACAAGTATTCTCCGTGCATCATTTGAGCTGCAATGGGGCAATTTTGAAGTTTCTAGGAAGCTGTCTGTTCGCTGCATTTATTATGAATTCATTTAGATTATCGATAACAAGGGAATTTCACAGGTCTGGGTCAGGCACCCTAAATGTCACCTTGAACTTACTCTTGAACCGGTCGTCGACTGACTTGTCATTGGCAGATTTAAATCGAGCAACATTGACTTGGCATACTTCCGCCTAGGAATCAATCAAACCAGGCGTTCGAAGCAGTGCTTTTAACTTACTGGAATCCAGTGAGTACAAAAAGTACCACAATTCAGCTCTGCTGTCTCCATCATCATGTGGGTACCATGTAACTATTACACTTGTTAGTCTTGCAAGATCTTCCCTGTCGACGTAGACATTGACTTTTGGCCGGTATTATCCGTCTTGAGACTGTTCTTCAGCAAGTAGTGGAGACTTAGACAGTCTGGAAAACATTTTTTAAACATCTGCGCAATTTTTTTATTCCTTCTGATGTCACCCTATGTGTCATTGTTCCCTTAGGAAGAAAAAACACAAGACAATAAGTTCGATAGTGCAAATGTACATTTTGGAAAGTTGGGAGGAGATATGCCAGAAGGTACACCTGCTCGTTATATTGTTTAGATGCGTTATCCCAGAGTTCCAAAAAACCTGAACTGTGCCTGTAGAATCTAAACGTCTTTCTTTTTTCGTTATAATACCACATCTAGAACGAGGCATCTTTAGAGTATCGGTAGAGAATAAATATCAGAAATTTGAAGGTTCATCTGTTGGGAGCCTTCAGTATTACGGGGGGGGATAGCCGGCGTAGCTGTGGAAATCCAGCTATCAAAGGTCAACCCTGCTACGGATATATCCGTAGCGGGTTGACCTTTGATAGCTGTGGAATTCCAGCTATCAAAGGTCAACCCTGCTACAGATATATCCGTAGCGGGTTGACCTTTTGATGACCTGCATAGACGCACGCTACCCCACCACAGAGAACTGCGTTTCAACAGCTAGGGCCGGGGAATTGGAGAGGGTACCTTTTATAAACCTATCTTGGGGAGGGTCACTTTTAACAGAAAGATGGTTTTACGGCCAAACATTTGAATGTCCATTTGATTTTTCCTGAATAGGAAATTGCCGACGAAATACAATGATTCTTTTAAACACATTCACATTATCGACAAGCTTCACAAGCAAAGAAGACGCAATGGTATCCTACATTAAACACCTTGAACAGTTAAAACTGATGAAAGACAAGAGAAAAAAACACACGGGACAGATGGCAACGTGTATATCAATTATCAAATGTCTATAAATGCACAGATATTGTTTTATGTTATATATTGGCAAAAAGTGATCATAGTTCTTTCATAGAGTACTATCATTATGTAAATTAGCTGATACCGTATTAGTTATTCCTTGGGAGAACACTGGAGTGATGGGAAGGGTCAAGTTTTAGAATGCCGGACAAAGGAGACGGTCACATTTTAGACACAAGAAGAGGGTAGGGTGATATTTTACAGTATAGGTGCGCACGGAATTCCCCCGGCCCACCACCACCTGTAATTACTGAAGGGTGACATAATAGTCTGATCCCCTACCATTCTCACTGCTATCTTTGAGAAATTTAGACTTCTCACCGGTGAGCAGTGAGAAATGTACTCCTTGGTGAGATAATAGATTCTCTCCGGTGAGAATGATGGAAATTCTCCCCAAGCACTGTGAGAATGGTAATTTTTCGTTGAGAATCATTCAGACTCACCATTCACTGGTGAGAGTCAACCAGACTCATTGTTCACAGGTGAGAATTACCCAGATTGATTCACACCAGTTAACAACAAATCTGGCTTTCTCGCTCCAGTCTCGCAATAGTGGTCGCAACATGCAGGGCTCTCGAAGAACTGTGCTTGCTTCGAACCCGAAAACTGTTCAAAATATAATACATACCGGGTAATTTAAGTCGATTACAGTCTCCATCAACACTTGACGTTGGGTAAAATGTGATGTAAAATATCCATAATTATATCAAAAAGCCCAAACGTTGTTTCATGTATAGTGATCGACAGTACAGGTACGGCAGTTCAGCAATGTCATTTAAACAAGGGCTCATGCTTATGAATAATTAATATCGTCTGAAAAGACCAAAGTCAGAAACCTGCCGACGTCCAACGCGGGGAATCAGGGGCAGCAAATGAAGCTGTTCCTGTAGACAATTGTTCGAAAGTGGTTCAGTGATTCGGTAGAGCATTTATGCTATCGAAGGGCGGGGAAGATGTCCGTGTTTTAATTTAAGTCCACTTACTGAGGATAGTGACCATATGTAAGGGCTGAGGGGAAGTGTTGTTATTGGCAGAGGGCAGTGTTTGGAGTAGGGAGACGCACATTATTAAAGAAGGGGAGGGGAAAGAGGACATTTTAAGAATGGAAAGCTTTTCCGTGATTCCAAGGAATTGTGACCAGCTTTTACTTTCCACTCCAAAATTTGTTTTGCCTTAAATTCTTTTAATGCTACATTAAAACTTCAAAACATTGAAACGCATTTGGTACAATTTCTAGGAATAAACTGGTTGGCTGCCCCAAGACCATACATATACTTCTTCTAAACTATGGTTACTATGCATACTCGTTTCTAGAGTAACCTTGAATGACAGAGGTTTAAAAGTGAAAAACTCTAGCACACATCTGTCGAAAAGAAAGGCACTCCATCCCTGAATTAATCAGACGATTGGGATGGAAAGGGATTGAAAAGCAACACTAGTGTAGTCACTGCATTTTGAGCCCCACTAACTGTAACTTTTGAAATTTATTGACCTCAAAACACCTTCCTACTCTGTCCTGATTTTCTCTGAATTCTACCCTCTGAAGGGATAGCGCTTTATTACTGCATTAGGAAGCATTCCTTTGTGAAACGTTTGACAAAACTTAATAATTTAAAATTTTAACTGTCATTTTGATTTTCCGCCATTTTCAAAAAATTGTAATATTACAACATACAGTGTCATAGCTGAAAACATTCACCCGTCATGCATTAACTTGGACTACTCTATGTAGTTTATGTGAAGATTTGATTGCAGATATGCACAGTATCCACGGCTTTTGCTTTTTTTCGCATGGAGCAGTAATTTAATATTTGGGCAGACATTTAATCGCAGTGTATGTAATCTTTATCTTATTCAAAATTGCACATACAGTCCAAGCTGGTAGTTAATAATAAGTGTATACACACGGCTATATAAGTACATTCTAACAAACTTAATTTAGCTTGAGAGTAAAATCATAAAAATAATTCTAAAAGATACAGCTAGTGGGGCTTTAAGTTTCTGTAACTTGTAGGACAATGGGAGTATACTTTTACAAGTATTATCTTTATTCTTTGGTTTTAAAAATGTAAACAATGCCAAAAGGAATCACAAGTAGTCTACACAATGCAATGTCTAGGTAGACAATGAACAAAAGTGCCACCATCTTTGAAGCACATTAGGAGAAAAATAAAACTCCAAATAAGCTAATGCAAGTTGCTGTTCCGCAGCCTGTTTCGCAGTAATGATGATAAATTTATATATTTAATTATTTGTCCCTGTAATAAATGTTGCAGTTTAGTACATTATATTTTTCTATGTCAGGGCTTATAGGTTTTTTCGCGTTTGAGCGACTGCATGTGAGTGTATGATTATTTTTCCGGTCATGACGCGATATAGTAAAGGAAAAATAATAAAATCACAGAAGATGTCACTTTTCTATAGATAACTTATTTTTTTTTTGCTCTAATGGATGGTACTATACTATCAAAGGACTTGAGTTCTAATATTTCCATTACTAGTATTGAAATCTTAACTGCATTGGGTTGCTTACACGTTTTACGATTGAAATCTTATCAGCTCGTCCGTAACTTTCTCCAGCACATTTTACTGCTTTCTCATAAAGTCGGCAACTTCTTCTTCTTGTCGAAAAGTACCAACTCGATAAAACTAGACAGGGACGCAGCAATTTTGAAGTTAGTGTTAATAATCGTAGCTGCACTCCGAATCAGCAGTCTGGACCAACAAATGTTTATATTCCCTTTATATTAAATCTAGCAAAAGTCCTTACACATCAACGCTTTGCTTTATAAAGATGACATTAAACGACGTAATTTAAAATATAAAATACTTGACAGGAAGTAAATTTACATAGGCTAAAAAGAAGGAAACGTACACCTAGCAAAGTGAAAGACAATACCGCAAATACGAGATTGATATACTTGTGACGGTGATCCAAACATCTAAAGCAATATATCACTGTCAATTCCATCGGAAAGTGGTATCTCTGGTAGGAAAAGGTATATCTTTAATACCTATTGTATGGAGCCAAAAGTTGACTGTAAATGTATAACTTTGTTCACCTTTGTCCGAAGGAGGTGCCGGCCAAATTGAATTACCAGTATCACTATCAAGATCGGTAAACACTTTGGTCAGCGTTTAATCCGGCGTATCATTGTTGTATTTACTGTATTGTTTGGTGATTAAAATTTAAGTAGCGGTAATTGAACTTGACTTATATTGAAACAAATTAACTTTTTTTGACTGATAAACATGTTTACCACACACATAGTCAATGAAAGTTATCGATAAAAATTTCAATTAATCCTTACACATGGATAAAGTGTTAAAGATATTTGTCGATTAATCTATCATCTTATATTGTATTCAACGGAATTTCTTTTACATAAATTAAGTCCTCGGATGCCTTAGTATTGCTCGAGTATTTCATATATTAAAATATGGATTTTTGAAACTGTATATAAGCACAGTATGGGGACTTCATTGGCAAGGGTTTTCAGCATACCATGTCCTATGGTTTGTCGTTATATATTTTTGCAAAGTTTAAATTGTTTAACATGCAACGGTACTGTGTATCCTAGGTGCGTAGCAGCGACAGAAGACTTCATCTATTCATCACTTCAAGTGTATATAATGCAAACAGTTTTAGTTAAATTACATGTTTATGGTTATTATCTTTGTATATTGAGCATCTACATCCAGATTGCTCAACCTTTTCAATTGAGGTACTTGACCACATTTTCAGAAAGTACTTATCCTGAAGATGCTTTACAAGACTAGCCAATAATGGTGTCTGACTTGGATTATTGATGCAATCCATCAGCATTATCATAGCTTTTTTACTACGTAGGTATGGCTGCATTGAATACGTCATTGAATGTACCTGTGAATTCCAACATCAATTGGTATCAAATGATGATTTTGCTACACATTACGTCCACCGTAATGGTATCAAAACTAGCGGCAATTCTTTATGTGTGATCACTATATGTAGCGGTGTGTCATTTTCTTTGGGTCATATCTTGGTTATAAATAAAATATTCTATCGCCCACATCTCTCCTCGACGTTGAAAACCCAGTTTTGTGTGCAGAGCCTGCGATGCTTCATTAGATGGAGCAATGGCAACTAATGGTATTTCATTTGAATCTAAAACCATCTGCACTAATTTGGAGGTCACAATACTTGCAAAACCTTGTCTCCGGTAACGGGGCATTGTATAGGTCATTCCAATTTCACCGTATTCTTTGACAACGGCCCAAGATATCGGTTCCCCAGTCTGATTAAACATTGCAAGATGTTGTTGGTGTTTGATGGTATTTTCAAATCTTGACAATGGAGGAGGTTGTCCGTAGGTATACACTTCGCGAAGTACCCCTGCATGTTTGCGTTGTAATGGACCAACTTTAAAATCACGGGGAAGGGTTTTGGTCGCCATATTTATTATAGACTCGTTTATGTTATCAAGAACATAAGAGTATCCAGAATCATAGAACTGGGATGTCGTACACAACTCCTTTTTCAATAATTCTCTGATTGATTTGTCATGAGCAGCTTTTAACAATACAAAATTAACTTTGGAATGCTTTTTTAAATCGAGCACGCAAGGCCCTCGTAGAAACGCTTTTAATTTTGCGACGTCCAACGCGTATAAAAAGTAATACGTTTCGGCACCGCCGTTTCTATCATCATTTGCATACCAGATGGCTACTACACTCGTCACTTTGGCAAGATCCTCGCTGTCTACGTAGACATCGACTCTGGGCCACGTGTTTTCTGTCTTGACGCTATTCTTCAGTAAATAGTAGAGAGTTAGACAATCTGAAGAACATCCTTTAAACATCTGCACAAGCTCCTTGATTTCTGCTGACGTCAGCTTTGGTATCATTGTTCCTGTGGAGGAATCATACATGGACATTACTCACAAATACACGAGTAGTAAGGCTCCGAGTTAAAATTGTTGGAATAGGTTGCCATTCAATCAAATGTGTCTTTAGAATAGCAAGTACGGACAAATTCTACATTTCATTTAAAAGTTACATTATTGCAAGTCATACATCACGAGCAAAATTCTTAATTTGTCATGGGCAACTTCTATGATCCTGGATACTCTTATGTTCTCGATAACATAAACGAATCTATAATAAATGTGGTGACCAAAACCCTTCCCCGTGATTTTAAAGTGGGTCCATTACAACGCAAACATGCATGGGTACTTCGCGAAGTGTATACCTACGGACAACCTCCTCCATTGCCAAATCACGAATTGCTGTGCATATTGTGATGTGTATACTTGATTAAAAAGAACCCCGTTTTTAGGTGTGGCTATAATATGAACACTGAAGGACTTGCTGACATCGTACTTGTGTGATAATCTGATTAGCCCACTCTCTGCACGAACACCTTTCTGCACGAGCAGCTTCGTTGACTGCGCCTGCACATTGCAAACAAAACTGACCTTTCCGAATGGCATTGAATAATGGCTAGATTCTAAGTTCTTTCGACTCTACAACAACATGGCGAACTTGATCAAGGAGGACAATACACATCTGACACATACCTGATATGTAACATTTGAAAGAGCGTCCGATAATCATTCTCTTTGTACAGCTGAACCCCGCTTTTAGGTGTGGCTATAATATGAACACTGAAGAACTTGCTGACATCGTACTTGTGTGATAATCTGATTAGCCCACTCTCTGCCCACTCTCTGCACGAACACCTTTCTGCACGAGCAGCTTCGTTGACTGCGCTTGCACATTGCAAACAAAACTGACCTTTCCGAATGGCATTGAATAATGGCTAACATGGCGAACTTGATCAAGGAGGACAATACACATCAGACACATACCTGATATGTAACATTTGAAAGAGCGTCCGATAATCACTCTCTTTGTACAGCTGCAGCATTAACCTAGCCGAGTTAACAGCGGGACCAAGCGTGGTCCGACGACATAAATGTCGGTATCACTTGAAGACGAGTCACATGATAGTGACACAGTAGTGTGTCAAGGACAACCTGATACCGTATTCACTGGTCCATATCTCAAGTATAAAGGCGGCGTTCACAAACGCCTCTGGAGGGAGAGGGGGATTTACTGGGGGATTTAAAATATGAAGAGTGTGTCGGGAGCCATTTGAAGGGATTATTGAACTTAAAATGGGGGACACTAAATGAAAATGTCTCTGATTGATATGTTAGATTGTCCACTTATAGCTGAAATGTTTGGCTAATTGTTTGGTGGTTTTCTGATACTGCAGTTTCTTGTTCTACTTCCTGAAGCGTGATGAAAAGCCAAGTTCTTAACTTATCAACACAGACGTGTGAAGTAAGTATGATATTATTTACAATTAAATTCAAGTCTGGACTAGAATTCATTTGTCATCAGTAACAATGATTACAGCCTATATACAGCTACAGAGTATTTTTCCAAACAGAATATTTGTTATTCAAGCATGCTGTGGGAGAAGAACAAAAAACTGCGTTGATACGCAGAAGAAAAGATACTGAAACATTGGTCGAAAGTACAGCTAATTTCCCTTTCATACAATTATATCAATTATATGAGTTTTTCATGACAGCTGAGGGAAGTCGTCTTGTTTCCAAACGTTTTTCTACGTGATCGCTGTCTTTCTGTTATAGAAGATGAAGTTGTCCTTTAAGAGAAAATATGTCAAAATGGCGCCCTCCTTCTCTGTAAGAGAAACACACACACACACACACCACACACCCCGAAACCATCTCTCCATTTCAAAACCATGCAAGTTTTGTTTTAGGGTTGATTTCGAAACTATTAAGTCAGAGGGGGGGGGGGGCATTTGAACGCATTTGAGTGTGTTACTGGGATATTTTAAACAAATTATTTGGGGTCCCTCTCAACAGGTGTTTGGGAATGCAGCCTACATATAAAGACTAGGTTCACACGCAAAGGAGAGGAAGGCGGGGCACCTTGAATAGCGGCATATTTCCTTGTGTCAATCAACTCGTATAATAGGCACTGTGAGTGCATGCTGTGAGGTGTAAATTCCATTCATAATGGCTGGTAAAGCACAAAAGACCGTGCTATGGCAGTCAAATCGTCCACCACTACCATGAATAGAGCTCTTCTGTCAGTGACTGGGGGTCATGTGCAAAAAAGGTTAGAGCAAGATCAGTAGCCTAATTATGAGGTCATCAAAACTCGGATATGATGTGGTTTCATATCAAAACATTACGGTACCATAAATAAGCTTTTTATTGCTAGCTTTTGAACAAAGTCTTTTGTTTTTCTTTCCCTTGCACTTAATGCAGCATCATTGATTTTAGTTCGGCATTTTAGCGTCTATGGCATGAATCCGCTTTGTAGTGTTCTTCACTCTACTTGAAAAGCATTGATTGACTGCTTATCATTACACATCGCGATAATTTTCACAAATGGAGGCACCGTGGACCAGTGGTCAGGGTAACGGACTCACCATCGGAGGATGGTGAATTCGGGACTCGGTTCATTCCTGGTAGATCCAGAGTAGCAGATTCACTGTCGGAGGACGGTGAATTCGAGGCTCCAGCTCAGTGTTGTGCCCTTGAGCACAGGGACTGTGCCCTGAGCAAGGCACTTTACTCCTCAGTGCTCCATTGGGGTAGTAGGTTATGGGTACCTCATCCTTTAAATGGGCTTGCACCCGTCGGATGATGGACTAAATAAAATTTTAAAAATTCAGTACAAGAAGCAATGTGATGCAGTTCTGCAAAGGGCAGCCAGATTACAGTAATCTATTAACATTCTTTAACAAGAACATGAAGCAGAAAGGAGGTTGCGGGATGACGGAGAGTGTTTCAGAGGCCCCCTGCGTTTATGCTCCACTTTGTAATATTATACTATATTAAGAACATGACTTTTCTCTGTTTTCTCAGCTTCATTCGCTGTACCGTGCATATTAAATCGACAGGCGTGTTGTTAGAATGTACATAAAAACAACAAATGCTACATTCGCTTTCTGTCATGTCATCCGATTTAAGACTCTTCATTAATAGAGTGCGACCTCAAATGCCCTGTTTCAGGTATTTGAATTTGAATTGCACGTTCGATCACGTTTGCCCAGTATGCCCTTTGTAAAAACAAGCATTCAGGTGCAGGCACCTGGTAGATTCCGTCAATTTTACAAAATCATCACAAACATATTTCTGAGGCTGATATAGTGATTTTGCATATTTGTGACCATGACATTAAAAGAGGAGAAAGTGGAGCTGCTCGTAACTGCCCCAACTAAGAGAGAGAGAGAGAGAGAGAGAGAGAGAGAGAGAGAGAGAGAGAGAATCATATCGAACGATTTTTCACCAGTGAATATATTCTATATTACCTTTAGAAAATAAAGGAATTGATATTGATGGGGAAAAAAATTAAATTTGCCCTCCCACGGAATTATGATGCCCACTACTCTCCAGTTAGACTTGATTCAAGTCTGTGATTTGTGAATGTTTGAGTGGAGTGAACGCAATGATTTGTATTTTGCTTTCATGTGAAACGCACGCGTGAGTGGAGTGGACGCGATGAGTCGGGTGAACGCTATACAACAGGGGAGTTTCACACGGAATCCGGCAGAAACTAACTCACTATACTGCGCAGACTCAAAGGTAACAAATTCAATCGCTCGGAAAACCTGGCATGGGCTACCAAATTCCGAATGGGTTTGTACGAAATAGGAGAGACACGAGAGAAACTAGTATAAATTATTTTAAAAATTCATAGACTTGAACGAAGTCTACCCTCCAGTATCTATGGTCTATCCGCTCCCCACTTCCCAGAACAGTTTATGATCTAAACTGCCCAATCTCCACAACTGAGAGTTCCCTATTGCCCATTAGATGTACATATTCCCGCATGTACATTTATTTTTAATCTGTCGTTCACTTACTATATCAAACTTTCGACATTGCTCCCTTCTAAGTTAGGCGCTTAATCTTTCCTGAAGTTTCTATCAACCACAGCATTCCCCTCCCTGTACCTATTTTTCGGTATTCACTGACAGGAATTATCTCCCCGCCCACTGTATGACCTGAAAGTTCTTCCCCTTCTTCTTCTTGTAAGTCATCTTCTGAGCTTATTTTGTAACACAACCTGGCTTGTGAGGTATCATTAGTAGGGCAATTTACTGTTCTCTAAGATGACATATTGTAATATGCAATGTCCTTCATAGTTTGTCTGAAATATGGTCAAATCTACCTCATACCCAAAAAGTTCAAATCGCAAATTATGGCTTATCTTAAATTCTACCATTTTTTGCTACACATAATACAAAAGGCAATTCTTGTATGAAATCTGATTTATTTGTTACAAAAGTATGTCACAAGTATAAAATTAACTTTTAATGGGAAGATGATACAATTTAGTAGCCATTTGGATCATTTTTGGAGGGGGAACCAATATATGTCAAACGTATGTGTTTCGGCAAATTTGCCTTGATACATGTACCTGGGTACCCTGCCAAATATGATCCAAAAGGCTATCAAATCATATTATATACCTGTTAAAAGTTAATTTCATATTTGTGACATACGTTTTTACCAAAAACACAGATTTCATAGATTGCATACAAGCATTGCCTTTTGTATACAAAGTTAATAAATTGTAAAAATGGTAGAGTTTAAGATTTGCAGTAATTTGCTGTGTAAACCTTGGGGTATGGGGTAAGCTTTAGTGCTATTTCATGAAACCTAAACAAGATATTGCATATTACAATATGTTATTTTAAAAAACTAGTAAATTAACTTTTTATTGATACCTAACAAGCCAGGTTATGTCAAAAATCAAGTTCAGCAGATGACTTATAAGAAGACAGATTTAACAGAAAAGCATGCGAGTTGGCAATACTGTGATTTTGCAATACCCTTCAAAATATGACTGTTGCAGCTGTAGAGTCCCAATATTTTTTCAGTTAAAAGTCTATTTCATATTTTTTACATGTCCCTGTACCAAATAAAACAGATTTAATAGCAAAAACGGCCAGAATTGTTTGTCTAACTAAAAGAATTGTAGAATCTGAATTTAGCTATGAAGGCAATTTTCAATGTAAACTTTGGGGTATGGGTACGTTTTGGTCATATATCATGCAAACTATACTAGATATTGCGTGTTACTATATGTCATATTTAAGATTAGTAAATCATCTTTCGAATGATACCTAACGAGTGAGGTTATATTCAAAAATAAGCTCAGCAGATGACCTATATGAAGACAAGTTTAACAAAAATGCACTCAAATCTGCAACACTGTGGTTTTGCGGTACCCTTCAAAATATGACTGTTACAGCTGTAGAGTCCCAATATTCTTTCTGTTAAAAGTCTATTTTATATTTCTGATACGTTCCATAAACTAAATAAAACAAATATAATAGCAAAAACGGCCATATTTTTTGTGTCTCGCTAAAAAATTGCAGAATTTGATTTTAGCTTTGACTTCAATTTTCAATGTGAGCTTTGGGGTATGGGGTAAGTTTTGGTCATATATCATGAATACTATACTAGATATTGCATAAAACGCCATATTTTTTGTGTCTCGCTAAAAAATGTCAGAATTTGATTTTAGCTATGACTGCAATTTTCAATGTAAACTTTGGGGGATTGGGTACGTTTTGGTCATTTACATGAATACTATACTAGATATTGCATGTTACGATATGTCATTTTAAAACTTAGTAAATTATCTTTCTAATCATACCTAACAAATGAGGTTATATTCAAACATAAGCTCAGCAGATGACCTATATGAAGACAAGTTTAACAAAAATGCACGCAAATCTGCAACACTGCGGTTTTGCAGTACCCTTCAAAATATGACTGTTACAGCTGTAGAGTACTAATATTCTTTCTGTTAAAAGTCTATTTCATATTTCTGACATGTCCCTGTACCAAATAAAACAGATTTAAACGCAAAAACGGCCAGAATTCTTGTGTCTAGCTAAAAAAAAATTAGAATTTGATATTAGCTTTGACTGCAATTTTCAATGTGAACTTTGGGGTATGGGGTAAGCTTTGGTCCTATTTCATAAAAACTATACTGGATATTGCATGTTACAATATGTCATTTTTAAGATTAGTAAATTATCTTTCTAATGATACCTAACAAGTGAGGTTATATTCAAAAACAAGCTAAGCAGATGACTTATATGAAGTCAGATTTAACAAAAATGCATGCAAAGCTGCAACACTGTGATTTTTCGGTACCCTTCCCAATATTTTTTCTGTTAAAAGTCCCTTTCATATATCTGACATTTCACTGTATCAAATAAAACAGATTTCATTCAAAGTATTGCATTTTTTATTGTGCCAAGCTAAAAAATTGGTAGAATTTCAGATTTACTGTAATTTACAATGTTAAATTTTGGTGTATGGAGTCAGTTTTGGTCATATTTCACAAAAACTGTAGAAGATATTGCATAGTACAATATGTCACGTTAAAGAAAAATAAATACCCTTTCTAATGATACAAATGAGGTTATGTTAAAAAAAGGCATAGCACATGACTTACAAGAAGAAGATTTGACGAAAATACATTTGGATTGGAAAATGGTGATTTTTCACTACCCTTCAAAACATGACCATAACAGCTCTTGCATCCCTATATTTTTTATGTTAAAAATCCATTTCGTATTCTAGGGATCCCAAGGCTTCTGAAAAATACGGGTTTGTTATCCTGTGGC
>LD347569.1:156143-171187 GCA_001465055.1 Ptychodera flava
TGACAGTAGAAAAAAAAAATTGCTGTCACTCTGACAGGAAAAAAAAATTTGCTTCCATACCCTTTTCCTCCATACCCCCCCAGAAATCAAATGGTTCTCCCCTAACCCTAACCCTAACCCTACCCTAACCCTAACCCCTAATGCTAACTAACCCTAAGTTATGCCGTTACAATTTTTCTGTCCCTTGGCCCACAGTCCCTTGGTGGGCTATTCAGCTCTGGGACTATTCGCCCTATAGACGAGTGTACGGAAGCGAGTTGTTCTCGGCCTGACCTCCAGGGTTGAGAGCGAAGTAAGGCTTTTTACGAGAAAAAACCTGACCCCTAACCCTAACCCTTACCCCTACCCTAAACTTAACCCTAACCCCTAACCCTAACCGGAGATCGCAGTTTTAAAGACTCGCATGTCGCACGTCGTTCCATACCAATCAGCATGCGGCATCCACATTTTATTTTTTCTGATCAATTTATTGATCTGTCAATCTTTGTTCGCAATGATGTTCTCCTCATAATGATCTAAGTAACCAATCATAGTTTTATAATCCGTATGCCGGCTCACTTTATAAATTGCACCTGTTCCAACCCGATCAAAATCTTGACCTTTGATATCATGTTTGAGACATCATCGTCTGACAGTTCGTTCAGAGATACCACTTGCCCTGGGCAAAACATTTTGGAGATGAACATCTATTTCGCGGTGACTTCTTCCTATATCATCCATTTCTTGAATTTCTTGCGGCTGAACGCACCAAGTTAAATTCATTGTCTGAAGTGCACGAGCACTCTACCAACCAAAGAACAGTTTTTTTCGTGTATTCCAGTATGTGAGACGATGTTAGGGACTGGCCAGTTTGTTCAGCCTCGCGCGCTGTGTACGTACGCGTGTAGTATAGTACACACACTCCAGAGTTTGCAGAAGTTTTCTCTATTTGCACTATAAATCGGAAGAATAAATGTTGATATTGCACTAAAACGGTCACTACTCTGACAATTTGTAGCTGTGGAAACGCAGCTATTGTTGGCGCATGGCGTGGTAGCGTGTGCCACTATGCGGGCCATCAAAAGGCTTGTTTGACCTTTTGATGACCTGCATAGCAACACACCCTACCCCGCCAACAGATAGCTGCACAGCTAGACAATTTGATGTCCCAGTGAAGAATGTAAGATGTATAATAATAAAATGATCACGAAAATACCGCGAAGGATGCACTATGACATCGGCGCCATGCATCAACCTCCCGCTTCGCGTGAAGCGCTAGGCTGCGCCAGTGTCCTCGTGCATCCTTTGCGGTATTTTCGTAATAACCTCATATTAGGAAAGTTGCGCGCCAAAGGGCGCGCCGAAAAATGAAACTGAATGATGAAATTCATGGCTAGCACGATGCCTTTTAGGCAAGTATGAGCCCGTGTTGATTTAAAAACACACTGACCCCCTAATTGGGCATTTCAAAATAGGTGACCCCGTCACCAAAATGATAAACAGGGTGAACCCCATGAATCCAAAGGCCTCCAAGGCCGAAGAAACAGACCAGTCCCTCATTCCCGCTAATTTTTAAAAGTATCTTGTACAAATTATCGTAACCAAGCCCCGCCCCAGTACATTTGGTCACACTGAGATAAATGTTACACCTTAATTCCAATTCGATACAATTATTTCCGCCATAGTAATGAAAATATACTTGGCCACGCCCCAAATGAAATGGGATAATCGGACATATGGTATATTGGAAATTGAAACAAGCGACCTTGCGGCCGATATAGCTCCGCTGTGTTTTATAGAGAATAACTATTTTTGACACATGTTGATGAAAAAGGTGGAAATCTTTGATAGCTCAATGCAGTGGCCAGAAAAAAGGTGGCAAAAATAGTTGCAAAATACACAATTGAAGATTTCATCATACTTTGAATATATCACAGCGGATCATCCCTAAGAACATGTCAACCAATGCTATCTGATGAGTAGTTTTTTGAGAACAAAATTTTCTGACCAAAAAGTTCATCTATAGACGCCTGTATACCAAATTTCAAAGCTGTTAGACCAGTACTTTTTTAAGAAACACATTTTTTGACCAAAAATGGGAAAAATTGCCCAAAAATTCAAAATTCCAGATTTTATCATATTTTCAATAAATATCACTAAGGTGATCTGTAGGAACCTGTATACGAAATAGCAAAGCTATCAGATGAGTAGTTTTGGAAATACACATCTTTTGACCAAAAATGGGTAAAATTGCCCCCAAAAACAAAACTACAGATTTCATGAGAAATTAAATATATATTACTTAGCTCATCTGTAAAAACCAGTACACCAAATTTCAAAGCTATCAGACCAGTACATTTTGAGAAACACGTTTTTTGACTAAAAATGGCAAAAATTGCCCCAAAAATTCAAAATTGCAGATTTCATGATAATTTCAATAAATATTATTAAGGTGATCTGTAGGAACCTGTCTATTAATTTGCAAAGCTATCAGATGAGTAGTTTTGGAAATACACATTTTTTGACCAAAAATGGCAAAAATTGCCCCCAAAATACAAAATTACAGATTTCATCAGAAATTCAATATATACTATTTAGTGCATCTATAGAAACTCGTATACCAAATTTCAAAACTATCAGACCAGTGCTTTTTGAGAAATACATTTTTTGACTAAAAATGGCAAAAATTGCCTTAAAAATGTAAATTTTCATATTTCTGCACAATTTGGACAAATCTGAAATAGATAATCCCTGTTGACATATGTACCAAATATCAAAGCTATCTGATCGGTAATTTTGACGAAGATTTTTAAAGATATTTTTACCAAAACTGACAAAAATTGCCTTAAAAATACAAATATGCAAATTTCACCATGATTTGAACATATCTGACGAAGTCACCCGAAGTAAACTGCATATCAAATTTCAAAGCAATCGGACAAGCGGTTTCAGAGAAGTAGACTTTTTTACCTAAAACACCAAAAAATGCCCCAAAAATACAAATATGCAAATTTCATCACGATTTGAACAAACGTAAGTGAGGTCACCCCAAGTGAACTGCATATAAAATTTCAAAGCAATTGGACTTGCGATTTCAGAGGAGAAGGCCATTGTTGACGGACGAGGCACGACGACGACGGACGACGATGGAAAATCAACTTATTTGATAAGCTCCGTGTCGCTGCTAAAAACGGAAATACGAATTGAGGGCAATAGAGTTTTTCAGAGGGAAATTTGAATGGCCGTAAAGGGCCATCCTCACACCAGTATACACTTGTTTCCTATATTTTAATCTCAGCCCAAAGATTTTAAATTTAGAAATAGGCCTAAAAGTTTATAATCAAGATGATAAAACCATTTGAAAATTGAAAATTAGCTCCATTTCGATTTTCTTTTTTTGAAAATGCAAATTGGTATATTGGTTGGCTGAATTGTGCCAGGGATTCAGATGACAGCTATGAAACTCTGGCAAAAATGTACGCAACCGGTGGCGAAAATTGCCCAGTCGCTGCATTTGAATTCTATGTATACTCTAAACTAAATTCGAAACAGTCCGCTTTGTTTCAAAGACTGAAGACAGACTTTCGATACACAGATAAGTATGGTTTTGTAACTCTCCTCTTGGTGAAAATAAGTCAGGGTTGACGATGAAAGAAATCTCCAAAGCAGCCAATTTGAGAATAATATACACAAAATATTGCATTAGGGCAATGTTGCCTGTAACTTGCTCGATTCAGCGGGAGTCGAGACGCGATATATGTACTTCACCGCTCATAACAATGAAGCTAATGTTCGTTCATACACGAATGAGTTGATATTTCCTGAGAGTAAAGGCTATGGGGTGAGAACACCGCCAAAATTATCTTGAAATCTTTATTTAAACTTATCTCATCATTATTATTCGATTTATTTTGGTGATTTGGTGATAATTATGTAAATATTTGACATTATTATGCAATTATTTGATCATTATTTGGATATTATTTTGACATAATAACGAGCCAATTTGGTAATTCGGTTGTTGTGACATTATTTGGCATTGATGTCTTCAGTTTGAACTTATTTCACAATTATTATGCCATTATTTGGTGATTTGGTCATTTTTATGTCATTATTTTGTCTTTATCATTCGATTATTTGGTCATGATTACGACATTATCTTGATATTATCTTGTCATTATTATGAATTTATTATGTTAATTCGGTTCTTTTGCCATTATTCGGCATTGATGTCTTGATTTGGAACTTATTTCATCATTATTATTCCGTTATTTGGTGATTTGATCATTTTTACGTTATCTTGACATTATTATGAATTTATTATTTTAATTCGGTTCTTTTTCAATTATTCGGCATTGATGTCTTGATTTGAAACGTATTTTATCATTATTTTGCCATTATTTGGTGATTTGGTCATTTTTACGTCATTATTTGGTCTTTATTATGTGATTACTTGGTGATTATTACGACATTATCTTGACATTATTACGAATTTATTATGTTAATTCGGTTCTTTTGCCATTATTCAGCATTGATGTCTTGATTTGGAACTTACTTCATCATTATTTTGCCATTATTTGGTAATTTGGTCATTTTAATGTCATTATTTGGTCTTTATTATGCGATTACTTGGTGATTATTACGACATTACCTTGACATTATTACAAATGTATTATGTTAATTCGGTTCTTTTTCAATTATTCGGCATTGATGTCTTGATTTGGAACTTACTTCATCATTATTTTGCCATTATTTGGTGATTTGGTCATTTTTATGTCATTGTTTGGTCTTTATTACGCGATTATTTGGTTATGATTACCACATTATCTTGATATTATCTTGACATTATTATGAATTCATTATGTTAATTCGGTTCTTTTTCAATTATTCGGCATTGATGTCTTGATTTGGAACTTATTTCATCATTATATTGCCATTATTTGGTGATTTGGTCATTTTTACGTCATTATTTGGTCTTTATTATGCGATTATTTGGTGATTATTACGACATTACCTTGACATTATTATGAATTATTATGTTAATTCGGTTGTTTTGCTATTATTTAGCATTTATGTCTTGATTTGGAACTTATCTCATCATTATTATTTCATTATTTGGTGATTGGGTCATTTTTGTGTCATTATTAGTAATTTTTATGCGATTATTTGGTCATGATTACGACATTATCATGACATTAGCTTGGCTTTCAATTATTTGACCTACTGTATTATCTGAACTCATTATTTGACCTGCATTTGAACCCTACCCAGAAATCATTGCACATGGAGCTTCACAATAGCAGCTATAATTTGGTCGGTCTCCTCGGATAGAGAGAGAAAAGCGGGCTTTGCGTAAGTTTTAAAGCGCAGCTCAGCATATCGCGTAACTCGAATAGTTGGGCGTGCTCGAAAACAGAGGTCGACCACGATTTCGGATTAAAAATCGATTGTTTTCGGCGGCGGAACTGGACTGTGGTGGGTAGCCGACGGTTGCATATCTCAATAGCTATAGGCTAGGCAGATAAATTTTTGGGTTTTGTGTTTTGGCACCAGACTATACAGTCCCTCCATCCCCAGAGGGACTGTGGTTACACCTAGCTCTCTGCGTAGCAGGGCTGTGTGTTACCGGCGTTATACGGCCTCCCATCACATTGGGCAGGCCGTATAACGCCGGTAACACACAGCCCTGCCATGCAGAGCGAGGTTACACCCAACCTGCCACGCACAGCCAGCGTGCGAAATTCACGCTAACTTGGTGGCCTAAGACCAGCAGTTTTCTTGCATGGAGCGAAGCGCGACCAAGATTATGTGTTTATGTTATTTAGACGTTTATGTTATTAGACACGAAAGTCTCGGAAGTTTCTCGCGTTTTGCCAATGCGGTGGCAGTTGATGGTGACCGCCATGAAGCTCCAACACCCCATGTTGCGACATCCCTGTGTTCCGACACCCCCATATATTTTTAAATAAATGCTTCTGCAGGAACTAGTTTTCCGGTTGTCAAGTCTTATTTACAATGTAATAAATATAAAACATTTTTACATGTGACTGTAAACGCAAGACTTCAATAGAAGTTCACGCCGAAATCAATCTTTGATTTATTCCAAATGATCTATAGTTTATTATATACTCTTTCGTAAATATGTTTGACCTTGACAAAGCGATTATATTGTCGTATTTATTTGCCAAATATAGACCACACTACATTTGGCTGTATTGCAATATTAGAATCCAAATCATCTCAGCATATTCGTGCCATTATTGAAGCCTTCTCATCCAGATGAGTCCAGATGAGAATTGTGAAAAAAAATAAGAAAGCAATAGGGCCTACTTTTATTTATCTTATTTTAAGGCCAGTTAGAGTTGCATCTGTATGCTACAGTCTGAAAAGCCGGTGATAAGTATCAAGGAAATATTCGTTCAATGAAGATGTCTTATCATACGTATGCCACATTACATTTTTGGTTTGTCAGGAACTATTCTCGAACATATGTTATCTTTATCGTAAACTCATAGGGGCACGGTCGCTAACCTAACGACTTTTTATTGCGTTGTTTGTTATGAAACTTTATGACTTTTCCGCCGTAAAGAAATATGTTGATTCGTTGTGAGGACTCCAACCTTTAAAACTGTATTGTCTCCCCATGCACACGATTTTGATTCTTTCTTTTGTTTTCCCTTTCGATTGTGCGATGTTGTTTTTCTTCCGCAGAGCGCGATATCAATAGCGAAAACAATAGTTCTTATCAAGTCCACACGGCCGAACATGCATTGACTGTCGCTGTTTCCTCAAGCAGCAAGTTTTACGTATTTTTTTCCTGTGTTGATTAGGAAAATAAAACATACTGCATACACCGAAGCATCGCCACAGCTGTTGTGCTGTGTCTTGTACAGTATGACATTGGCTATTATTAAAACAAATAAACATTTACTGCAAGGAGTATTTCTGAAAATAACATGTCGGGAAGGACGGTATGCGAGGACTTGAAACACACTCAATTTTTATACCACGGGCATATAGGAAGAAATTCAATATTACCTGTAACCGTAACTTCAAAGATGCATCAGTTATGGAAAATTCTTGGAAATGTACGAATACATTTTACCTTTTGGAAGGTTTATATTGAAATACTCATTCCTCCCTGCTTATTGTTGACATTTTTGCAACCGACTCTGTCCATATAGGCCTAAATTGTTTGTCAAATATTGTACGATTCCTGTTTGTTAAATTTATTGAATTTTACATATAATATCGTCTAGAAAAATGATTTCAAAAGCTTACATCTCAATATCTCGGCTATAGCATGTATAGAGACGCGTTGTACTCAAGTACAAATGAACTGAAGATCACCGGCCCAACTCAAATCGTATTGAAAAACCGCAATAATTTCTACATTTGGTGAAGCCAGTTATGAGAAACGGATTGTTCGACGTTTTCTTCAAAAAAAGGAATCGTTCGGAATCACATTGAAGTTATCTAAACACAATGTTTAGGACACAATTTTAAAAAGACGGCTCTATTAAAATTGAGTAAGCTTAAAATGCTGCCTCGATGCGTATAGCCTTGCTGTGGGTCCATAGCTGTGGTGTTTTCAGACGGGATTCCTGCCTTTTACGGGCTGGTTTTGACTTTTACTATTTTAACCCCGCCACCACAAAATCGTAGAAGTCAAAACCAGCCTGTAAGGGGCAGGAATCCCGTCAGAAAACACCACAGCTATGGATCGACCCACAGCTACGTATAGCCATGGGTTTCATAGGCTAAGGCAGATAGGCGTGGAGGTCGAGGCCCCCACCATTCAGTGACTATTGCTGTGCCCTACGTCCTAATACCAAAGTTCATGATGTAAACCGTGTCGGGCCGATTTATATGACCGAGTTCGGGTATTAATAACACCTTTTAGCTCTACGCACAGGCACCACCGTAGTTGATAGCGTTTTAGTGCCCTTTTCTACAACACTAAAAGCGCTATCAACTACGATGGTGCCAGTGGCTCTACGAGAGTCTACGTGGCAGGGCTAGGGCTGTCGACAGCCCGCTGGCTTCCAGTATGGAGTGCAAAGTTCCGCCGCCGAAAACAATCGATGTTTAATCCGAAATCGTGGTCGACCTCTGTTTTCGAGCACGCCCAACTATTCTAGATACGCGATATGCTGAGCTGCGCTTTAAAACTTATGCAAAGCCCGCTTTTCTCTCTCTATCTGAGGAGACCAATCAAATTACAGCCGTTATTGTGAAGCTCCATGTGCAATGATTTCTGGGTAGGGTTCAAATGCAGGTCAAATAATGAGTTCAGATAATAAAGTAGGTCAAATAATTGAAAGCCAAGCTAATGTCATAATAATGTCGTAATCATGACCAAATAATCGCATAATAATGGCTAATAATGACAAAAAAATGACCCAATCTCTAAATAATGAAATAATAATGATGAGATAAGTTCCAAATCAAGACATAAATACTAAATAATAGCAAAACAACCGAATTAACATAATAAATTCATAATAATGTCAAGATAATATCAAGATAATGTCGTAATCATGACCAAATAATTGCGTAATAAAGACCAAATAATGACATAAAAATGACCAAATCACAAAATAATGACAAAATAATGATGAAATAAGTTCCAAATCAAGACATCAATGCTGAAGAATGGCAAAAGAACCGAATTAGCATAATAAATTCATAATAATGTCAAGGTAATGTCGTAATAATCACCAAATAATCGCATAATAAAGACCAAATAATGACATAAAAATGACCAAATCACCAAATAATGGCAAAATAATGATGAAATAAGTTCCAAATCAAGACTTCAATACCGAATAATTGAAAAAGAACCGAGTTAACATAATAAATTCATAATAATATCAAGATAATATCAAGACAATATCGTAATCATGACCAAATAATTGCGTAATAAAGACCAAATAATGACGTAAAAATGACCAAATCACCAAATAATGGCAATATAATGATGAAATAAGTTCCAAATCAAGACATCAATGCCAAATAATTGAAAAAGAACCGAAATAACATAATAAATTTGCAATAATGTCAAGGTAATGTCGTAATAATGACCAAATAATCGCATAATAAAGACCAAATAATGACATAAAAATGATCAAATCACCAAATAACGGAATAATAATGATGAAATAAGTTCCAAATCAAGACATCAATGCCGAATAATGGCAAAAGAACCGAATTAACAAATAAATTCATAATAATGTCAAGATAATATCAAGATAATGTCATAATCATGACCAAATAATCGAATAATAAAGACAAAATAATGACATAAGAATGACCAAATCACAAAATAATAGCATAACAATTGTGAAATAAGTTCCAAATCAAGACATCAATGCCAAATAATGTCACAACAACCGAATTACCAAATAGGTTCGTTATTATCATGACAACTTTTCCCCACACAGACTTAGACGGGATGGCTGTGACCAATCTTGGCTGAAATTGGTCATAGCCACCCCGTCTATTAAAATTCATGAGTTTACTTTTCTTGTGTACGTACATACTTATATCAGATGGAAATCTGAGGATTTGCGATTACATCAGGTTGACAACCCCCCACACGAGAGCAATGAATTAAAATTACTCTTTACAAAGCATGCGGACAAATTTGTTGGTTCCACACATGTCACTTACTCTTTACAAAGCATGACAAATTAGTTGGTTCCACACATGTCACTACAAATACAACACTCACGTTCATTGGAAAGGGACAATTTGAAGCCGCCTATTAAAGCTCGTGCCCGTGTGCAGTGATATGTTCGTCGGTAACGCTGTGAATGAAACATGCACACAGCGGCCCACACAACATCGAAAGCTTACTATCGTGGTATTTGTACGTCAGTAGTACGTCCGTGATCGTATTTGAGTGCATAAGTTACCGCAGGCTACCACTACGAGTTACTGGAAAAGCCGAGGGTAGCCTAAACTGAATTTTCCTGTAAACGTCTTAATTTTTCTTAAAGTACATCACAGCAACTGGACTGCGAGTCTCCTCTTTGAAAATACATTCGCATTTACTCAATAAAAATATATAGGTGAGTGACAAGGTTTTGAGAGGGTATGCAACGTGCAACGTAGAAGAAGCTGCCCCAAGGCACCGTGTGTCCGCGGAAGCGGCCGCGGTGGTCCGGAAGAGAATAGGCCTATCTGCCCTGTACTGGCCATTAGGCCGGAAACGAAAACATAAAAAACTGCTTGAGATTCAATGTTTCTAGTGTTTTTTGACAGTAAATAAGGAGAGAAAACCACACTTATGATTGATATTATTCGATGTCATTTTCTTTTTGTCAATGTCATGTTAGTAAATTTGGCTATATGACTAGAAATAAAGTGTAAAAAATGTGAAAGAGGCTCCCCACCTAACTATCCAAATGTTTTTGTGTCGAGTTTGTGTTTGATTCGTTGCAAAATTGTGTTCCTACATTCTTATCCCATTGTTTGTGTTAATGAAATGTTTGTTTCGCTTCGGATATTTGTAGGGATGTTTGGATTAGTGTGTACGGTAATGTTTTGTTTGTGTGGGGAAAGCTTATGGCGAGACGCAGCCGGACCTATGGTGTTACAATGTTGATAGAGTGGCCCTTTGACGCTTGCGTTTCGAAACCCGAGTGTGGTTTCTCGTCAGTCGCAGTGTAGATTCTTTCCTTAGTTTGTGTTTTGGAACATTTATTTTAATGCATTTTAGTGGTCTTGCTCTTCGAGTAGTGAGGCAAGTTTATTAATTTTTGGATCTCGTTGTGAATCCGTTTGGTGGGTCGGTTTGTTTGTTCTATGTTTCTTTACTTCTGTAAATTTTGTTTTTGACTAGTGTGTCTTTTAGATTTTTCGAAGGTTTGTGAATTTTTTGGGCAATAAGTACCACTGCGGGGTACGGATTTTTATGTTTTATGGATCAAGACACTTCTACGTATCATGATCGATGTGTTTGTTGTCGTACATTTTGTTAAATGGTTCGTGTACTATGTTTATTGTTTGTTCTGTGTCGTCACTGTGTTGTTGTGTGTAATACTGAATGTTTCGTAATTGCCATTCGCATTCGTGTACGTAATCTTTTGTGTTGACGATGATGATACCATTACCCTTGTCGAAGGGTTTTTATGGTAATTTGTCTATTGTTTGCAAGTTGGTTTATCGCGATTCTTTGTTTTCCAAGTCAACTATCCAAGCATTTTAAGAGGGTTGATCAAAAAGGCCAGAACAGCCAATTTTGACCAACCTGGTTCAAGAACCCGGGAAAGTTGTTAAAAGTGTGCGAGAGATGTGTTTACGACATAAACATTACGAACAGTAGGATTAAGATAGGTATGAATAATCCAAACTGCCCAAAATTTCTGTGTGAGGAAAAGTTGGAATGTGTCAAAATAATATCCAAATAATGATCAAATAATTGCATAATAATGGCAAAATATTTACATAATTATCACCAAATCACCAAAATAAATGGAATAATAATGATGAGATAAGTTTAAATAAAGATTTCAAGATAATTTTGGCGGTGTTCTCACCCCATAAAAGGCATGTTAGGTATTCTTTCCCAAAGCCGACCAGTTTGTTCTTATGATGTAGACCAAGAAGTTCAAAATAACAATGTGATGACTCCTGCGAGTGACTGCGATGATTTACAAGTTGACATCAGATGCAACGAGAAGTGTCAGCGTCCAGCTCTCGCTGGAATCGGGCAACAACTACACGTGTTTAGTTACTACAGTTGTAGTCACGCCACTGCAGAATTATTTCAAAACTGCACGTTTTCTGGTTCATTTTAACCTCCAAATTATCCATCAAAAATAGCATGTGTGACCTCACCGTACCATCTCCTAATATGTTCCGTTATGTTCGTTGAATTTTATTGGTCAACAACAGCAACATGACTAATAAACATAAATAACAATAAAAACACAACAACAACAACTAGATTTCTGGGTTCCTTATGCTGAGACTAGCGGCGACTATCGAATGCGCTCGGAACAAGGGTCACCACCAAAGTACCTGTACTAGCACCGCTAGCTAGCGCTGTGATGCACAGCTACACTGGGACGAGATGAAATGGGCGGGGTAGCAAACAAGCCATGCTGACAGTAGTGACCCTTCACTGGCAGATTCAACAGACCTTCCTTTTCTAAAGGGTCTATAATTCAACTTCTTGCCAGTATCACTCGATTAAAAACCTCGCTGGGCCCCATATCGACCCAGACTGCCGGCAGCCGTTTCAGCTGTTGTAAGTGCATCTAAAAAAATCACCCCGTACTTTCGCACTCGCCCTCAGCATTCGGCCAGTGGCTTGTTGGGGAAAGCATAAGCTTAATACTCAGTGGCGACGTTGATGTTTTCATTCAAGTGCATCTAAAAAAATTACCCCGTGCTTTCGCACTCGCCCTCAGCATTCGGCCAGTGGCTTTGTTGGGGAAAGCATTAGCTTAATACTCAGTGGCGACGTTGATGTTTTCGCGAGAAACTGTATCGACACAGTCTGCCTCCTCGACATGATGCAGTAGTCGCTTGTAATTCTTTTTCTGGTTCCATCTTTCGATCTGACCAAAGAATGTTTATTTTGCCGACATTTTTCGGCTGATTTATTCTACAGAAAAACCTGTCTAAACTGAACCCTTCAGGGACTGAGAAATTTATTCGGTTTGGAGAGGTCCCTTTAACAAACAGTTATATTGGAATGGGACTGGAGAAAAGGGTTCAGTTTAGACAGGTTTCCAGTTTAGACAGGGTTCGGTTTAGACTGGTTTCATTGTATTTCTAGGCTGAATCAGTCAGCAGAGACCCGGGGCACGGGCAGAGACGTTCCTGGCCGCTTGTCTGTAAGGCATGTTGACACGATGTTGCGATTTCGCAAACCGTTACCATGCAACAATTACGCATGCGTACATATTCAAATAGTAGAAATGACGTTTCAACAGTTCAAGTCCAAACGCACCTCTATCGAATGAAGCTTTCTACTTACATAAAAGCATGATCACGAAAGGACTAAGATCAAATATTATGAGTGGGATGTCAGGCGTCACCTTGCATTGTGAAATTGTCAAGGAGTTTGAAGTAGTTTATCCACAGGGGCACAAATCATTATCAGTAACAGCAAGAGTGTAAAAAAGTAATATATTTGTGATTATGAATACTATTTATAAAATTAAATATTTGTCATTATTGTGTACTTACAAAAGTATCCTACGGCATTCAAATCCTGAATGATGATCAGTATTTATGCCAAATTCGCGCAGTTGGACTACAGACCCTGTTATTAATAAATTTGCGAGTACGAATGTTCTTGATAAAAAATTAATCTTTCTGTCATTATTGTTTACACACAAAAGTACCCTACAATACTCGAATCCTAAATGATGATAAGTATTTATACCAAATTCACATAGTTGTAGCTCAGACCCTCAAATAATAGTTGCAGCAGCAGCATTGCGCAGTAACTTGATGCATGGTCACAGTACTGCATCGGCAGACTCTATAGACAGTATATAATGAGCTGTTCAGAGAGTCTGCCGAGAATGCAAGCTTATATTTCTCGCACATTTATTTTTAAAGTACATAAAAACAACGGTCCCTCCACAAGTCAATGCATGTAAGTATCCTTCACCTCCAATCAGATCAAATTCATCGAAAGGGAAAATGATGTTTCCCATTTCGAGCATCTTGCTCTTACGTTTTCACGCGGTTTTCAATGTTTTTGTACGTAGAAAGTAGGACAGCGATTAAATTATCGATTGATATTGGATATACAGTCTTATGGCAATAATATTTTTTGCCTTCGCATTAAGAAAAGAAATTTAGTACACGCAAAGAAAAATTTTGTTTCAGCTTTGTGATTACGAGATCAACATTAGAAATGTGCAAATCTTGCTTTTAACTCCATAGGACTGCTTTTGCGTGGCGGTATCACCGTTCACTGGAACAATATATATAATCCAAGGGTATTTTTCTGTTTGACGTCATCGTATACGAGTGTTTTTTGCGGAGCCGTAAGCCGTAACACGAGTATACGATGACGTCAAACAGAGAAAAATTCCATGGGATTATATATTTATCACATGAACAGTCTTCTTATTTTTCTTTGATGTGGATGGATCAAAATTATTGTAACAATTGCATGATTTTTATCGCGATTTTGTGTTTTATATACGCGGATTACTTACATTTAATGAGTAAAGCGGTCCGTCACCCAGGAGATGTGCAAATGTTTACAGGTATACTTTCATTCATAAATCCCATTAAGCAAAACTTTGATACATGGAATGGTATCTCCACCAATCAGACATACGGATTCGGTCACGTGCTTGTGTCAATCGTTGTCTCGCGCTGGAGCGATGCGATGCCAAGGCAAGTCTGCCATCGGCGGACATAGCTTTCACCGCGTTGGCGACGGATAACGATAGTATTTTGAGTTATTTAGAATATATAGAATTATATTTATAAAGCGAATGCAACGGCACGATCGAAACAGTAATTATCATTCTTAGAGATGCTGTGGCTTTTAAAATATCACAAGTTTACGGCCTTGGCGAGCCCGAAAGTTGCAGATAGATGACACACACAGTGTACGCTTGTAGTGGGCACTGCCGTCACCGGTCTCCGCCGGTGGCCATCTCAGTCGTCAATGTTTTCGTCATACGGACTTTGATATTTGCTGTAACACATATATCACCCGTAGGTATTTCCCAATTTTGTTACTTGACGGGAACTCTGTTCTGTTGGGAGTGTTGTCCGAGTCAACTTTCGAAATGCATCGGATTCTACAGCGCTGCACTGCAGAGTTTAGGCCTACGTTACAGTTCGACAACTTAGGGAGCATTCGTTATTACGGGGAGGGGGGGGTGGAATTTGAGCGACAAATGAAACGTAAAAAGCGACCCCCCTCAAAATCAAATTTCTAAAATTTGACCCCCCCCTCAATTCATCAATTGTAAAATGTGACCCCCCCCCTTGAAAAAAAAATTTCATCAGATTTGATTCATTAACCCTTCGCACCCTGTGGCCCCGGGCTGAAAAAGTTTCCTCACATACTAGAGAAT
>LD347569.1:173751-192458 GCA_001465055.1 Ptychodera flava
ATATATATATATATATATATATATATATATATATATATATTTATATATACACACACACGGGTTTATGTGCTCGAAAGTAGATGACAATCTTCCCGAGAGGGGAAATTGTCTCCTGCTGCGAGGGCACATAAACCCAAGAATTTAGGCAATAATATTTTTATTACATGCCTTTCATAGTTAACGCTATATGACATTTTATAACATGCAGTTCATCATCAAACAATTTTACCATTATCGACCAGCATCAAATATGTTTTAACATTAGTCAAGATAGGAGTGCACGCATGATTATTTTACATCTAGCGTTAAGCGTCTACTTTGACGTCAAAAACGTCGAAGGGCTTCACATGACCGGGTAACTATGGAAACCGGTCAGTACATCGTTCACGCGGCCCGCTAACTCCCATGATGTTCCTAATCCAATCAATCACTGATTTGCACTCACATCGAGGCATGTAATAATGGAATTGATTGATTCCACATCGCAATTTTATCTAAGACTTTGAATATATACCTATAGATCATTGATAAAATACAATAGCTGTTGTATCAATAGTGCCAAACCAGCATCATTAGGAGAAAAATAACAGAAAGCAAAAAGGGAAATTAAAAAAAGAAAACTGCGTCACCGCATTACTTTTGTTGAATGTCAAGGACCAGAAACAATTTTTTGGCCTTAGTTTCTACTGCTTTGGAGGTTATGCTCACTTTTGTGGACATATAAATTGGCTGACATACGGACAAAAGGAAAACAGGGTAACCCTCCTGTGCCAACAATAGAAAACAGGGTTACCCCAAACTCTACGCAAAAGGTAATAGAAGATGAAAACTTTTGTAAATTTACCTTCGCAATACTTTGTAGTGACTTTCCCGACTTAACTACGACAAAACTACCTTCCAGCAACAAAGCTATTTAAAAAAAAAAACTTATCTACTTACTGCTACGACGTCAGCGACATCTACGGCAACTTTCAAAATTCTAATAATACCGTCTATTATCACGACAACACGTCGGAAATCATCATGGTGTTCAGGTCCATCGTAACCATTGGGGACTACCTGATGTTGACCAGCTCCTGCTCCCATACTAGGCGGCTTCAAATAAAAGCACAAATCTAAATTCAACCAATAAATGAGAATACCGTGTAAAGTGTTTTTGAACGGATAATGGTCGAACAGCATGGGAATTCTTCTATTTACATGCATCAGATTAGAAAACAAAACGAAGACTAGTGTAAAAAACGATTGTGTGGTCAACTATTAGTCCAAAAATTACTTACAGGGAAAAGTATGACAATCTAGCCGCTGACAACGTTCGATATAGGTTGACGGAGTTTGCTTGTCCTCGGGTCATGGTATCAATCTTTATACAATCGGGGGACCAATCACAGTAAACATGTGAAATATACAATGGGTCATCAAAATGTCACGCCAAAGTGTGAAAGCGGGAAAATCCCTTACACACCTTTCCAGTCGACCGTACATCATGACAGAACCGCTATACGACAAGTTTCCTGTTGACAAGTTTAAATATCTCGGTAGTGAATTATATCTTGTATAACCTTAAATGAGCCACAAAAATCCGACCACAATGAAAATACTCAAAACAGAGAAAGTCGACATATTACATTTTCGATTTGTACAGTGATATTCACAGGTCATTTGTTCGGTCCGGGTTTCGGATACAATGTAAGTCTTCTTTCGTTTAGGCTGTTAAAACAAATTTAGTTCTTGGCAAGCCGGTAACGAAAATATATGAGCAGGTGATATAATACCTCTGAAATGTTTTATTCGCAGTGCAACAAAATGTACTTGTTACGTTGCTATACAGTGTAGTCACTGAACGTTTTCCCTAATGCGCTCATAAATTCCTTTCTAAGATAGTAAAGTCGGCATGTTTGACGTCTATAGACATGTATAATTCTTGGAAATAAACTGACTGGTAAGGCTACTGCAACCACTTTGCATTCATAGATGTCGTACTCGTAGAGCTGCTTGCTCTTTGCCCTGAGCGAGCTGTTCATACTTGATTGAGTTTGAAATCGGCACGAGTTTTCGGCGCGCCTCATAACTTTCGCGAAGGGCTAAGGTTATGTTTTAAAACACGAAAACACACTCATTTTACACACTCCAGCCTATGTTTTAAATCCACCGCCATAGTAATATAAATATAAACGTTCTTGAAATTGCGAAAACCTGTGTCGACATCTTAATATTGACATTGCTTGCTCTAAATGTGTACCATAAACCCTCCCTTTAAGTGGAATGGTACGATTGCTATCACTCCTTAGCAACCAACTTTTTATGAGTACAGCGAGGAGCAAGCAAGGCCGATTTCGGTTTATGTCGTCGCTAATTTTGCAACGTCCTAAGGAAAACTGTAAACTGAAAACTGCAAGAAGTTTGCGTTTGTTCCGCAAACGTCACTTTTTGGACAGGAAAACACGCAAACTTCTTGCCAACAGTCTCATTAATTGTCTTTTTAGTCCCCACGGACACCGTCCAGGGGGACTTATAGGTTTGGTCATGTCCGTACGTCCGTGCGTCCGTCCGTCCGTTCACGCAGATATCTCAGAGACGCCTGGAGCGATTTCGTTCAAACTTGGTACAAGGATATTACCCTACCTCATACAGATGAAAGTCGATTTGTTTCACAATGCGATCAAATTTGGCCGTGTTAGAGGACTTTTTAGTTTTCACCTCCATAGACTCCCGTGTATAAGGCAGTCCATAGACTCCCATGTATAAGGCAGTCCATAGACTCCCATGTATAAGGCCAAGAAAAATAAAAATTTAGTTTCTCATCGTATTCATATTGCAAAAAGGATGCAGTGACACAGTTTTTAGTCTCCACAGACAAAGTCCAGGGGGCTTATAGATTGGGTCATGTCCGTCCGTGAGTACATCCGTGAGTCCATCCGTTCACGCAGATATCTCAGACACTTTGACAAAATGTCACGTGACCTTGGCGACCTTTGACCTCAAATATACATATTTGTCCATAACTCAGCCACCTTTCATATGATGGGACACCCTATGACGCCACATATTGTACCTCATTAATTATGCGCATTTCTAAATTTGAGCGAGCCAATAGAGCTAGAGGTCTGATTTTTGGTATATAGGGATAACTTAGCAATACAATTTTTTTGACAAAATGTCATGTGACCTCAATGACCTTTGACCTCAAATACACATATTTGTCCATAACTCAGTAACCATAAGCGCTTCACCCTTCATATATGGTATGATGGGACACCATATGACGCCAAATATTGTATTTCATTAATTATGCGCATATCTAATTTTGAACAAGCCAATAGCGCTAGATGTCTGATTTTTGGTATATAGGGATAACTTATCAAGACAATTTTTTTGACAAAATGTCACGTGACCTTGGTAACCTTTGACCTCAAATATACATATTTGTCCATAACTCAGGAACCACAAGTGCTACACCCTTCATATTTGGTATGATGGGACACCTTATGACGCCACATATTGTAACTTAGTAATTATGTGCATATCTAATTTTGAGCGAGCCAATAGAGCTAGAGGTCTGATTTTTGGTATGTAGGGATAACTTAGCAATACAATTTTTTTGACAAAATGTCATGTGACCTCAATGACCTTTGACCTCAAATACACATATTTGTCCATAACTCAGTAACCACAAGTGCTACACCCTTCATATTTGGTATCATGGGACACCTTATGACGCAACATATTGTACCTCAGTAATTATGTGTATATCTAATTTTGAGCGAGCAAATAGAGGTAGATGTCTGATTTTTGGTATATAGGGATAGACTATAAGATACAATTTTTTTGACAAAATGTCATGTGACCTCGATAACCTTTTACCTAAAATACACGATTATGTCAATAAATAAGTAACCACAAGTGCTATGTCCTTCATATATATAGTAGGATGGGAGACCTTATGACAACACATGCTTTACCTCGTTAATTATGCCCATATATAATTGTGGGCAAGCCAATAGAGCTAGAGGTCTGAATTTTGGCATATATGGATTAATTAGCGATGCAATTTTTTTTCAAAATGTCACGTGACCTTGATGACCTTTAACCTTGATTATGCATATATATATGCATAACTCAGTAACCACAAGTTCTTTACGCTTCAATTTTGATAGAATGATAGACCTTAAGATGTCACATCTTGTACCTCATTTATTATGCGCATATGTATTTCTTTGCTGGCCAATACAGCTAGAGGTCTGATCTTTTTTCCCGATTTAGAACCATACCTTAGACATGCCTCTTGTTTCAAATTGGGAACAATGACAGACACCTATGTGTCCATAGATCTCAACATATACACTCCAGTGATACTTCTTAATGACCACATTTCCCTGCCCATCAAGACTAATACTCCTATTACAAATGGGGACTATGTCATTGTCAATGACTTGTTGATTATGTCTATGCCTACTGGTCTTAAGGTTTGAAAGTTGTCAGTAAACATAGACTACAAACAACACAAAATAAAATAATTAGGTTTGTTCTAGATATACACCCCAGGGAACATATTGGGCCAGCTCACTTGGGTGGCTTCGTGTAGAGCAAAGAGTGTCGTATCTGAAACTGAATCTCATGCATAAAATAATAAGGGGTCAAGCTCCATCCTACCTATTTTCAAATTTTATTACCAGACAAAATGTAAACAATTATAATACACGTTCTGGCAATAACTCAGTTTTTATCCCTGGAGGAGCTAAATTATTTCAAACAAGTTTTCAGTACTCAGCTTCGCAGTTAAAACGTCATTTGCAAGATTCTTATGTCGATCGTATCAGGAGAGATTTCATTTAATCTTTGATGTGATTTTCAGAGGGTTTTAGTCAGTTTTATTTATCTTTTGGAAGTACTTGTTTTACTCTCTGTTGTCCGATTTCTTATATTGTTTTGCATTGTTTTGTTAGTCTTTAGTCTACATGGACCACAGAGGATATGTCTTTAGACTTTTCTGTGTAATCCATGCACAATTTTGTTCATTTTGTGGTATTTTATGTATCATTTTGTGCCAAATAAATAAATAAAATATAATAAAACCATAAATAACGCAATGATTCACGTGTGATATCACCAAAATTAATTTTGTGCGTAACAAACTATCAAACCTCTTATCATTTAAATTTATCTGAACCGAAAAATAAGTAAACACAGTTACTCGCTTTTTACATATTTTTCAAGAAATAGTCCAAAAGACTGCAATGGATATTAGAATGACAGTGTGGAGGCCAACTAGTTTGAGACATACATACAGTCAATTGCGAATTGCTGCTTTGTGTTTCCAGAGGGAACCATGTGGAGGAAAGTAATTCACTTGATCTAAAGATAAACCCGATGGAAGTCTTGGATCTCGTTCTGTAACAGTTAGATCTCACTGTATTGATATTGTACAGGTCCAGGAATTGAAGTCAAATTATTGAAGAAATAACCGTTGTTGGAAGCTCTGAAACCTTACCTACATCTATTTCATAGGCAGACACAAGGCAAATCTAGTCGTTAGTTCATGACTGTGGATATTTTATTAGCGCAAGGCAATATGACCATAATTTATGAAATGATCCGTGTGTGATATTACCAAAATGTTATCATAAAAAAGTAGTTCATAGAACGCCTTTGTTCTGGCGATTTAGGAGACCTGTGACAAAATTAGCTGTATTTTCAGTTACATACTCGACAACACCTGTTGTGTTCAAATGTCTGGACGAACTCCACGTTGCCAGTCGCAAGTGTGTTCTGGCACCAAGAATGTCTAATACGTGCGAAATGGCACGGAGTTAATGTAATAATTCGGATTTTTATGAAAGGATTAGAATGATGGATGAACTTTGAACGAATCACATCACAAGGTCAGTGAACCAGTACTTCCTTTTTGCTTTGAAGCCCTGTTAATCCATAGTGTGCTTTTGTCGAAACCTTCATAGTTGATTTCTTGAGCTCGAAAACGGAGAGTTGTCATGGATATATGGCCTGTCAGCATTGTGTTTCCGACAAAGTGCTCGGAATGAGCAGTCTCTATAAGAGGGCGACCAATCATTGCGAGAACGTAAAATAAACCACATAGATTACTGCATTACAGGAAAACAGCTCAAAAGTTTGAAATTTTTGATAAATTTTGCTGTAGGACATAAGTGAGTTTTTATTTTTATTTTCACTCAAGGATATTGGGGACATCAAAATATAAGCCATGTGAATATTACATACCATGGTAAGACTGTGCCATTCATTGTCTTACTCCTTTTAATCTTCGTGGAATTTTTATTGTAATTTCAAGTTTTTACCTCTTCATGGTAACATATAAAGCAAGTACTCCTACACATTTTATAATACTTTAGAGTTGTTAATCGATGTTATCTTAGAATCACACTACAGATGAACGCTGCACAGTAAGGGACCGACCACAATTAACGGCAGGGGACCGGAAGAGAAAATGGGGGGGGGGGCACGAAAAAAATGAGTGTTCTTGGGGTGGGCCATGAAAATTCCAGGGAAGGTAAGGGGTGGGCCACCAAAATTTTTACACCATGACAGACAGAGAATATTTTTCAGAATTTTGTTCCTTGTTGAAGCTGGAGTTCCTTGTTAAACTTCTTGTAGCATGATGAAATACCAAGTCTTAAACCTCACAATGCAGTTGTTATGTGTAAAATGAGCAATATTATTATTGAAAATTGACTTCATTCGTCAACAATAATAATGGTTGGTAGTGATAAAGAGGCTAGGTTGAAACTGGTTTTTTCATCATGCTATAGGAAGAAATAGAATACGTAGTGGACACACAGGAAAACAAATACTGAATAAAAAAGGAGAAAAAATGGCATTGATGGGTCTTTTATAGTTAGCCCATGAAGGACTATTCCAATGGCAGGCTGTCATTACAGTGGAGTAACATTGAATATCTTTGGTAGTCATAGAAAGGCAGACACTGGGTTGTGGAAAGTGCATTGACATCACAATGGTCATTTTATACATTTTTCCCCAACATCTAAAAACATCATACAGATACTAAGTTGAAGTAAAGCATAGACATACCGGTATATGAAATGCTAAACATGCATACCAGCAAACAGACTCAAAAATAACTAGAAAGCATTTGCAAGCAAAATCGAAGTTCCAGAGACCAGAGCAGCGGAAGAAGCAAGAGAATGTGTGACAAAGATATGTGCAGAATGAAAGAGTGCTTTGGATTTTAATATGCAACCACGTATCTATAGTTAGGGCTGATAGCAGTAAACAACAGAATACAACTAAAAAAGCAAGGCAGTCCGGGGAATTACAGTACACAAATAACAAATGCCTACATGTACGGTAAAAACGCAACAGATACATACGGGGGCGACAACGCACGGAAATGTATATCAGACGACATTCTCACGAGCCAGAGCAATAATTTTCGCTCGGCTGACCTACGCAACCAGATATGAACTGAAAATGCTCACGTGTTTCATTATATATTGCAGTTATGTGTAAATTTGAACCTTTGTCACATGTTTGCTACTTCATTGAAAGTATTATGATCAACATAATGAACAATATTCACCAATGATTAATTCTAAAAGGTCATGAAGTATACAAATATGTAATTAGCTGAAATGAAAATATTATAATTAAAGTTCTTTGACTGCTGTCATTGTATCACCACTTTATATAGCAAGTGTAATTACCTTTGGCCACGTCCTTCAAGCAATATATATGCCGAACTGTGAAAGCTCATTAGATATGCAAATTATAAATTAGCTGACATGAAAATGTGAAACGACTTTCGATATTGTTTTAACCTGGTATAATCATCAATGTACATTTTGCATTCTGGGTAATTAAGGTAAAATTTGTGTATAGCATGTTCTATGGTAGTAATACCTGAAATAGAGAAAGAAAGAAAGAAAGAAAAAAAAAAGAAAGAAAGAAAGAAGAAAGAAAAAAAGAAAGAAAGAAGGAAAGTGAGCAAAAACTAACAGTTCCAGAGCTGGTCTCTGGAACTAATTATGCAGTTCAGTTCAGTCTTCTCAGTGACAAAATTGTCCTAAAATTCTTACTCTTTGCTGTATCATACTTTGGAAATTAAAAAGACAATGCATTCATTCTATATACCATGGGTAATATGTACATGACCCCTGTGTGACCATTTGTTCGGATGACTTTTGAGTAAAGGGTTAATTTAAAACTATATTAAACTGAAGGGGGAAAGTTACATGGAATTTTGCTCATAAAAACACTTATCTTTAGGGTTGTGCAGGAATCTGTCAAAAATGTCCTCCAAATGTCTTTTGTTTTCAGGGTATTCAAACTAAACACACAACACACAGCATAATAACTGAACATTCTTATATAGGGCTCGTTAAAGGTACAGTAGCTAAATTTCTTAATTTCCTTGGTATTTAGTCTCGGTAAAAGTTAACAGTTATTGTTCAACTCCCTAAAATATGTGGCATTGTACAGTGTTCAGCATAGTGACAGCATACTATACATGTTCTTGATAGTCTAGGTTAAAAGTCACAATATTTCAATCCCTAAAAAAAGACAACCTTATCGCACTGGCCGATTTCCTTAAAGTGGATGTCAAAAGATCTATGCGCAAGCGAGAAATACAGTTCAAGATTGCAAAACATTTAGTTAATTCTGGCCATTCTGAGGAGTCTGCCTTAAAAGATTATGAGCCCGAGTCTACCTCTGAACTCAGAAAATTAGAATTAGAAATGCAGACAAATTTGGAGATCAAGAAACTAGAATTACAAATGAGAGAGAAAGAATTAGAAAAGGGAGAAAGACAAAGATAAAAAGAAAGAGAGGAAAAAGAAAGGAAAGAGAATTAGCAGAACGCCGACTGCAGTTAGAAATGAGACGTTTAGAGCTTGGAAAGTCAGGAAAATTCTTCCCTTCAGACAATTTTGACATCACTAAGCATTTCAGGTAAGTTCCCCCTTTCCAAGAAAAGGATGTTGATAAATATTTCCTTCATTTTGAGAAAATTGCTCAGAGTCTGAATTGGCCTAAGGAGTCCTGGTCTATGCTTTTACAGAGTGCTTTGGTGGGTAAAGCCAGAGAAATTTACATTCAGTTGTCAGTAGAGCAGGCTTCAAATTATGATTCTGTGAAGGAATTAATTCTCAAGGGCTATGAGTTGGTGCCTGAAGCTTACCGTCAGAAATTTAGGGATTGTGAGAAGGTGAAGGATCAAACTTATGTTGAATTTGCTCGAACAAAAGAACAACTGTTTGATCGTTGGTGTTCTTTGGAAAAGATCAGTCAGAATTTTGACAAATTACGACAGCTTGTTTTGATTGAGGAATTTAAAAGGTGCGTCCGGGGTGACATCAAGACGTTTATCAATGAACAAAAGGCAGATAAATTGGAGGTTGCTGCACGTTTGGCCGATGATTATTCACTGATCCACAAATCTTCCTTTCTCAGCAAACCATCCCAGTCCTTTTCATATCGAAACAATGCAGGTAAATTTAACTCCTCCTTTTCATCCAAGAACTTCTCAAAGGAGATTAGGAAATCAAATGACAGCAGTTCACAGAGTTCAAGTAACACTCCCACATCATCAGATCCCAAGTCTCAATCTCCTTCTGACAAACAGTTAGGTACACTTTCTTGTAATTATTGTAAGAAAGACGGCCATTTAATGTCAGAGTGTTTCAAATTGAAAAGAAAACGTGAAGGTCAAAGCGGGTCTAAGCCCACCGGCTTTATTTCTTCATCAACTCAATTAGAGTCTAATAATGTGTGCAACACATTTTCTGAGGTTAAATCCCTCTTATCCCCAATTAATGAGGTCAAGGTCAACTCTTTTCAAGATAGCATTATGGGTATTTTCGAACCATTTATTCATGATGGTTTTATCACTTTCTAGTGATTTCTCTTCCGCTACCCCTGTCAAAATTTTAAGAGATACCTGGGCGTCCCAGTCTCTTTTGTTGGCAGATACCCTGCCGTTTTCTGAAAAGTCATTTTCAGGTTCTAAAGTTCTTATTAAGGGGGTAGATTGCAATGACTTTATTCCTGTTCCTCTCCATAATGTCTATTTGTCTTCGGACTTTGTTTCTGGACCTGTGACTTTAGGTATTAGGCCTTTTTTGCCTTTTGAAGGGATTCACCTTCTTCTTGGAAACGACCTTGCCTGGGACAAGGTCATTACTAATCCAGTTGTGACTGATAATCCTATTTTAGATTAGAATCCAGAGCCAATAGAGATAGAAATTCCCGGCCTTTTCCCTTCATGTGCTATTACTCGAGCCATGTCAAAGAAAACTTCAGAGAATCAAAATACTCTCAAAAATAATGTCACAGATGTTGACTTAAATGACACCTTTCTCAGTCAGGTGTTTGACACGGATCATTCCGTTATCCCTCGTGGATTTGAAACTTCCAGTAAAACTTCTGCTGACCAAAGTCAGACATTTTCTAGATCTTATCTCATTGCAGAACAACACAAAGACCCAGATATTTTGTCTTTGTTTGACAGGGTAGATGATGAAGGTGAAACTTCAAATAGCTCTGTTTCCTATTATACAAAATCTGGTATTCTCATGCGTAAATGGAGACCTCCAGATGTTTTGGTTGATGACGGTTGGGCTATAAAACATCAAATTGTGGTTCCAAAGCCCTACCGTGCTGACATATTGCGTCTGGCCCATGAAACCCCTTGGGCTGGTCACTTAGGAGTCAGGAAAACTTATCATAAAATTCTCAGTCACTTTTATTGGCCTAATCTCAGGCAGGATGTAGCACATTTCTGTAAAACTTGTCACACATGTCGAATGGTAGGAAAGCCGAATCAGACCATTCCAAAGGCCCCTTTACAGCCAATTCCTGCATTTCAAGAACCATTTAGTAGGATTCTAATAGACTGTGGTGGGCCCCTACCAAAAACAAGATCAGGAAATGAGTACATGCTGACAATAATGTGTACATCAACTCGGTTCCCCGAAGCCATACCACTGAGAAATATAAAGGCAAAGACTATAGTGAGAGCGTTAGTCAAATTTTTCACTTTATTCGGCCTCCCTAAATGTGTCCAGTCCGATCAAGGCTACAACTTTATGTCTGGTATTTTTCAACAAGTAATGGATCAGCTAGGCATTACGCCTATCATCCAGAAAGTCAGGGTGCTTTTGAGCGATTTCATCAAACTTTGAAAAACATGATTAGGACCTACTGTTTTGATACAGAGAAGCAGTGGGATGAAGGAATTCATTTTCTGCTCTTTGCTGTTAGAGAGTCAATTCAAGAGTCTCTTGGTTTTAGCCCATTTGAGCTTGTATTATGACATACAGTCCGTGGCCCACTTAAGCTTAATAAAGAGAAATTCCTATCAGACGACGATGATTGTCTGAATATTTTACAATGTGTGTCAGATTTTCGTACAAAACTTTCTGAAGCATGTGAATTAGCCAGAGATAATCTTGAGTCATCTCAGCAGTATATGAAAACCAAATATGATAAAAACACCTGAAAACGGAAATTTGAACCAGGTCAAAAAGTTCTTGTTCTACTTCCAATTCCTGGCAAACCACTCCATGCTCGTTACTTTGGGCCATACCTAATTGATAAGAAATTGGGTGATTTAAATTACATCATAAAAACACCTGACAGGCGAAAAAAACAGCTATGTCACATAAATATGCTTAAGCCATATTTGGATAGGGATATTCCTACTAAAACAAAGCCTGTCAGTGCAGTCAGTTCAAACCATTCTGAAGATAGTGATACTGAAACTGACTTGAGTGAAAATACTCTAAATTCAAAGCTTGGCTCGGTCAAGCTTCAGAACTCAGAAATCCTGGAGAAGCTGGAGTCTACAAAGTTGGCACACCTCCAGCCAGAACAACAACAACAGGTGAAAGGACTGCTCCACGAATATAAACACCTGTTTCAAGATGTTCTAAAGAGGACAAACGTCATCTATCATGATGTTGATGTTGGGGACAGTAAGCCTGTAAAACAACATCCATACAGACTGAATCCAACAAAAGCGAAATATCTCCAGGAAGAAGTTAAATATCTGCTGGACAATGACTTTATTGAACCCAGTAAAAGTAACTGGAGTTCGCCATGCATACTTGTTCCCAAATCAGATCATAGTTATCGTATGTGCTCGGACTATAGGAAAGTCAACACTTTAACAAAGACAGACACTTTCCCAATCCCGAGGACTGATGACTGCATCGACCGAGTGGGAAAAGCCAAGTATGTGACAAAATTTGACCTACTTAAGGGATTTTGGCAAGTCCCTCTGACGGATCATGCTCGTGAAATATCCGCCTTTGTTACACCAGACGGATTGTACCAGTACAAGGTGATGCCATTCGGAATGAAAAACTCTCTGGCAACATTCCAACGGATGATCAATGACGTCATATCCGGGCTCGACGGATGTGCAGCTTACGTCGACGACGTCGTCCTGTATAGTGATACCTGGGAGGAACACATCAAGCTCACGCGGAAGTTCTTTGAGAGACTAAGCAAAGCAATGTTGACTGTCAACCTTGCCAAATCTAAGTTTTGTTGGGCGAGGGTGACTTACCTTGGACATACTGTAGGACAGGGTGAGGTAAAACCTGTTGATGCCAAAATCAGTGCCATTTCAAGTTTTCCCATACCAAACGGCAAACGACAACTGATGCGCTTTCTCGGTATGGCTGGTTACTACGGAAAATTCTGTCCAAATTTCTCCAAAATAACTGAGCCTTTGACTAACTTACTTAAAAAGAAAGTAAAGTTTGTTTGGTCAGAGCAATGCCAACAGGCATTTGATACACTTAAAGCCATACTGCAAAGTGCCCCAGTGTTGTCTGCACTAGATTTCACTTTGCCATTCAAATTAGCTGTAGATGCTAGTGATACGGCTGCTGGTGCTGTTTTAGTGCAAGAGGATAGTCATGGTATAGATCATCCTGTTTGCTATTTTTCACGCAAATGTAACAAATCCCAGAGAAACTACTCTACAATTGAAAAAGAGTGTTTATCTTTGATATTAGCTTTACATCATTTTGAAGTTTATATTACTTCTTCAACTCAGGCAATAGTGGTTTATATTGATCACAACCCTCTTGTTTTTCTGCAGAAATTTAAAAGCAAAAATCGGAGATTGCTAAGATGGAGTTTAATGTTACAGGAGTTTAATCTTGATATTAGACATATCAAAGGCAGAGACAATTTAATTGCAGACTGTCTCTCTCATATTTAGAGTTTATTGTTGTTCACTTTCAAGAAATTTTACTTTAGAGTAAAAAAATTTGAGTACTTACATCTTTTTCAAGATTAAATTTGCAAAAGAAAGATTTTTCTTTCAAAAATTTTCTTTTTTGAAGAGGGGGTGTGTTATGTAGGTCATTTCCCCCTACACTCATCATGACCTGAGTTCAATTAGTCTAGAACATTCTCAAGGTCACTGCCCTTAATGACCTCACAACCTTGGATTCAATTAGTTATGTTTGGAATGTTCTAGAAATTTAATTAGTTGTGTAAGAGAGATAATTTTAGAACAGTAATTAGCATGTCAATAAAAGTTCTAGATTGTTCATATATGCCTTTATGTAAGCACATGGGTATAAAAGGGACGTTCACAGCTTCCAGTCAGACTTTTGGGATCGTGTCTCTTGTGTGTTACAAAACTCCAGCCGTAGTAATTTGCAAGACTTCTCAAGACCTTCACTGCCAACGCTGGATTTACTCTGTGGACTTTGTGCAACTTCAAGCCTGCAAGCCAAAGTACTGTTCATTCATCCGTCAGACTGTTACAACTCTGAGACTGGAGCTTTGCCGTCCCAGCTGAGATAAGTAGTCTGTACACTTTTAAAGCTTGTATTTTATCCCTGACTTAGCAATTAGTTTTAATTTTGTAATAAATTTTGTTTAAACGGAAACTGCTGAGTTCACCCTTTTGTTCGTTTTCTCTGCACGTAACAAAACCATCTTTACCCTTGACGTTTTGTGATATTTTAGAATGCTAATATTTATCTTTGCGGAGCATTCTACCTTAGAAATTTCTACAATTTACTTTGGGACTCCCTGGTGTATAGATCGATTAAAATTCCCTTGTTAGTAGGATGGATTGAGTTTAGCGAAATGTTTAAGGCAATAGCTGACGGACCACCATTATTCATCACCTTGTGTTCATTTAGGAATATGAGTTTGGATTCGTAACACGGATAGAGTGATTTTGTCTATGAGTGTCTAACTCAGAAACTGAAATTTCTCAATTCTGAAAAGAGTGTCTCTATGGGTAGTCCATTGATTAAAATATACAGCAATACTCATACTGGCTCCTCAAAGCAACTTCAACAATGCGTAAAGGGATGATGCTCAAACGAAAGAATGAAACTTAATTAAAAATTGTTTTCCCAATTTTGCTCCAGTGTTTGATTTTGGGTGATCGGTTTGTTTGTGAACGACATGCTCATGTAAAATCCTTTAAACTTCAGTAAAACGAAAAGTTGGAAATGAACATTGGTAATGTAAATGAAGGACCCGTCGATCTAAAGTTAACGATATTTGGCATGTTCGAGCCGGCAAATGTTTCTTTAAAATGATCCCTTCTGGTATGCTTTTCATTGATGTTCCGTCTTGCATCGGGTCCCGTACTTTTCATTATATTACAGTTCACTTCTCTCTACCGCCAGGGAATTTCCATATCGGGATCTGAACAGAGTACAGCCTCTCAGTCTTCAAAGTTAACACTTTTTGTTTTTTAATTGTAAAGTTACATATCAACGATGTCCACAAAAGAACCCGCTGGTGATCAAAAGCTCCCACATCATAGTACCACCTCAGTTTATACTCTCTAGGCTTATTTGTAGTTATATGTTCGATTAACCCGTCATGATAATTCAATGTAAAACTTAAACCATACAAAAAACTCTAAAAATAATTAGCGAGCAGTAACTTACTTGTCTGAATAGATGAAAGTATTCTTTAAGCTCCACTTGAATTAACTAACCACTATAAATAAACAACAGATATTATTAGAAATGTCTATACTTATAGAAACATAATTTGTAACTTTTGGCATATGTTTCAGTATTCTGCTTCTGTATATCAACTACCGTGTCTGACCCTTGTCCGTTTGTCATGCTGAAATTTTGAGTATTCTTTTTGTAAACTCAGCTTGTATTGTTTATTGTTTACCAATGAATTCTAGTCCGGACCTTAATACAATTTTCAACAATAACAAGGGAGATTATACTCATATAGGTTGTGTTGATATGCTAAAAACTTGACATTAAGTTACAGTTTAGGGATTCAATGCAGAAAGTGTAGGGAAACCACAAAACAAAAGTTCTGAAAAAGTAGCCAAAAGATACAGCTTATGGAGTTTTAAACTTCTAGCTTGTTTATAATGACATCCGCTCGATGACTTTGTGGATATTCTGACAATAAAATGTATGGCATATTCTATGTAGATAGGCTGACGGTGTTCATGTAGCATCAACTTTGTGTTGTTTGTCATCATTTGCGATTAACATATCACTGTCTTAATTCGAAAATCGGCTTACGTAAATGTATCGACGGCTTACATGAATGTAGTCAAACTTTGTGAAGGATTAAGCGACGATAGTTCTGAAGGAGTGAGTTATCTACGTGAAAATTACACTAAAACTCTAGGACTTGATTAAAATGAAATTAAATATTACATATGAAGCATAGTATTTGATAAGACACAATGAAATGTGAATCAAGAGTCTGGCAAATTCGATGCAAAACTGGCAGGCTTATCCAAATATCCAATCTTTTGCCACTTTTCTGCTATTTAATGATATGCAAATCGTTATATCTTTGCCATGACGATATCGAAATGTTTCATTTATGCTTTATTTTATCAAACCTGTAGAGACCGCAAGCCCTAGGATGTCTAATTGACACAAAATTATAATATAAGTGTAACTAAAATCTCGGAAGACTGTATAATATGTAGTAAAATAGCCCGAGATGATGCGACAAAAATCATGTTGAAATCAGCAAGCGAACAAACCAGATATGTTCCTGTTCCAACATAAGCTTGTTATCCCGCAATTTTCCTTTTGATTCATACAAAGATGTCACAAATAGATGCGTATCATTAGCATCAAACCCAGGGAACACTCGTAATGTACACTGACTAGTTATTTCAAAAAAGTTGTAGGAGTAATTTTGAGATATTTTGGCGAAATAGCGAACTTGCTAAATGCATGGACGAAACGAAACGAAAGGAACGATACACGCCCTATGATTGGCTAGACGGTACAATGTTCATTCTTTTCGTATGCAATCCTTTGTTCTAATTGGCTGAACGAAAACGACAAAAGAGTTTTCGTTCCTTTCGTTCACATTCTTTTTCTTGATTGGCTGAACAAAAGTGACGAAATATTTGCATATTCATTTTGTCTGCATGGAAGGGCGAGCTGTTAATGTTGAAGATCGCGGGGGTCGCGGCACGGTCGCTTGTAGGTCGATACTCGGTGAAGATCCCTGTACAATGATGTAAGCATCAAAGGAATATAAGGCATTATTAGTCATAACAAAAGCGTAAAAATGATTTTATTTACATTTATGACTATGAATATTGTTGATAACAATTTTAAATTAATATTTTTGTCATAATGATTATCATATACCACAAAAGTACTCAACTGCACTCGAATACTGAAGTTGAGTAATGCCAAATTCATTCAGTTATAATACAGACCCTAAGAAATATGATCTTTATAGTTACAGCTTTGTAATTTGCACAGTAACACTAACATGCACGGTCACAGTAGTGCCTGAGCAGTCTCCCACAACAGTGAACAATAGGAAGGGCAGGCTACTCTGAGGATCAAAGCATATCTCGGGCCTTACAAAAAAACATGTTTCTCCACCGCTGCTCCTTGATTTTCAAAAGGATTTTACCGCATTTTTGGGCAGGTCGATAGGTGAAGCATGGAACCGACCTTGATTTACACCCTCGAGAAATGATGTGCATGTCATCATCATCAGAGACCTAGGACACCAGCGAGATGGCACTTGTTGCGAAGCTGATGGCTTTGCTGACACAGGATTACTACTGTAACAGTAAATGACTTAAGTTGAAAGACATTAACATTGTAATTTCATTCAGAAGTAAGTAAATGACTCAGCATGCAATCTCTTGAATATCTACTGATTAATAAATGCCAAACTTTACTTTGCAAAATGATAACACTAATTATGACTCAATAACAAGTAACCTAGACAATTCAGATAACAGCAGTGGCCTCGTATCTCAGGTAAGGGAATCCCATGAACACATGACTATTTTAATATTAATATCAGCATCATTTCTAGATATGATGCGTATGCCTTTGAAAATCCAACGGGTAATTATTTACATAGATCAGTGCCGGCTACGACTGCTGGCAGCATGATCCATAGTTGGTTAACGTTGCACACTAAACCTGCGTAATGGCATTTGACCACAACTAAACTTTTCAAGCACACGTTTGTTTTGTTAAAACTTGATAAAATTGCCCACAAATATGCTGTAAATTTTATCAAAATGTTAACAATTCTCAGTCTAATTAATCCTGGGAACATGATGCCACGGATTATTAAAAGAAAGACAAAAATACCTTAGCCACTTATATATATATATATATATATATATATATATATATATATATATATATATATATATATATATATATAAAACAGTCATTCTATGTTTTAGTGAAATTGTTGACATGTCAGTTGTAAGATAGGAATTTGGAATTTCAAAGGGTCAATCTTAAAATTTGAATACTGTACATTTTGAATGAGCTGTGAATCTATTTCACACTTTCTATGCTTAACCAGATGTCCTGAACTGTTGTACAGAAATGGATGTCAATCATTGATATCAAAGAGGAAAAAGCAGTAAATCAAAAACTTTGATGGGTGTTAAGACTTGCCATCCAATTAAATCTCCTGAGAAGCCATTGAGAGCTATGATAGCCAAATCTGATGTGTGCAGTGTCTGAGATGACCTTTTCTTGTATCATTGAAACCATAAAAGCACAGCTAATAATGACGAAAACTGCCTTTTTAATTGTTATTTTGGTCATAAAACGCATCTTTCTACAGAAAACCTGAGACACAAAGGAAAATAGTTCCATCGACGAGAACATAGATATCATGTCATTTTTCTATCTCTAAAATAAGTCCCTGTATCAAATATATATTGTGAAATATTTTCGCATGTTCACGTTGCTTTCTCATACTGAATTCTCATAGAGAGAAAAGAAAAGTATCAGGAATTTGTCATGCTGTTCATATGAACTGCAGATTTCATAACGGTACACTTTCACCAGCAAATATCAAGATATCTCTGACATATATCTCTGATTTATTAAAGTATGGCGCCCGAAGGGCGCGGAGAAAAATATGAAACTTTCTGATATCTCTGATATGTCTTGTATATAAAAGTAATGCACAGGAAGGGCGTGCTGAAAAATGTCTCATATATTAAAGTAATGCGCTCGAAGAGCACACTGAAAAATATTGAGCATACAGATATCTCTGATACATGTATGCCTGATATGTTAAAGTAGGGCGTGCTGAAAAATATGTCTGATTATTAAAGTAACGCGCCCGAAGGGCGCGCCGAAAAATGCAACTGAATGACGAAGTTTGTGGCTGACACGATGCATTTTAGGCAATGATGAGCCTGTGTCAAAATTCAAAAACACACTGAACCA
>LD347569.1:223783-239762 GCA_001465055.1 Ptychodera flava
TTCTCGTATTTTTAGTTTGTTTGTGAAAAAAGTTTCTTGCTCATGTCCATAATTGTGGACTGAAAAAAGACAGAGACTCAATGGACTGAAATAATCAAATACATTTAACTGATAACACCTGATGAAAATCTCTTATCATTTCATAAATTAAACGGATTAATGATGGCTTTTCTGGATTTAAATGTGCAAGTATGAGATCTACATACGGCAAAAGTTGTGAAATGCAATCAAGCAATTTAGAGATTTGTTCAGATTGTATTCGTTCATATTAAAAGTGTGTCAACACTGAATACACCAATAATATGCCACTTCTATATTCTATGCACTAGGCTTGTCAAGGGTTGACATAAACATGATTTAGCATACGTGAACATGCTCAGTCTTAAAACGATTTTTATTGCAGTGCTGAAAGTTTCTTTATGTTTGTTTTGAAGAACATTGATTGTCTTTCTGTCCTTTGCAGTTTTCTGTTCATGATAGCTCAGCCATCAACTTCATTGAGTCCAGCTTTGTAATAGTTTTATTACCACATTCAGGATGTTTTGCTCACAGAGGTCAACACCCTTTATAGTCCGAAGTGTCCTTGTACAAATCCTACACTGATCTTTTTGTGTTTCTGGGTTCAGTACCAATAAAGTTGAATGGTGTCTGACTTTGGTGACTGAGGATGTGTCCCAATACACACAGGAACCATAACCAAACATTATTCATTGAATGAATCATATGTCCTTGTGTGCTACTTTATGAATACATGAATATGCATAGACTACCTTCATAATTTTATCATGGAAAATCATCCATTGTCAACTTCAACTGAAAAAACAATCACATGGCTTCCTACAGTTCATTTTTGAAACTAATAAAACCTGGATTCTCTACATCCATGGTTGGATTATTCCAATAAAGTTGTTAAGTCACACTTATACAGCTGTATTGTAGCTCATCATCCTGCCAGTGGGTGAGTGGAGGGACGGTGGTCACATAGTAAAAATTTGCAGATCTAAACTTATACATCACAATGATGAACCAATTGCTATTAAGACTTTGAAAGTTACATTAATTATAAAATTTCTCAAACTTTATGGCCATATGTTACCACCCAAAGTGTATCAGTGCATGACTGTAAGCCATATCATTGTCACTGGAAGACCTCATTCAGTTTCTCATAATAGAAGACATTCTTACTTTCGTCAAGTTTGTGCTAATATTTTTACATAGCAATTAAATATGAAATTTTAGTTGTTAACTTTGACTGAAAAGTTTTCAAACATCGTGATGAATAGGGATTGATTGCGCAAGATTCACGAACCAACATGAGTACAACTTCATTAATGGGGAAATTTTCTGAAGGACAAATTTATGCATACACAACATGACAGACTTGCGAACAGACCAGCATGGCACTGCCTTGTGTATACAAAACATACTTCTTACTATGTCATTTCTTTAATTTCATTAACATAATTCTAAAATTCTTAATAAACGGACGGATGAATATACGAGTAACATCATTTTTATGTATTATTCTGCACATTTTGGGAGAACAATCAGGGAATCATCCCCAGATCATCAAATTAAAAACAACACATGGCACAAAATGTAAAATATCCGGGTCTATGAACATTAAATCATGTCATGTGCATGCACAAACTATGTAACAAGGCCTGTTTTCGAAAAGTGGGGGAACTGTATACCGTGAAAGTTATCCTTTGTTGAGACCAGCGCTATCTGGAATAAACCTGTTCTTGCTGTCCACATGAATAATTCAACAGGTTTAACAATAGAATACAGTTACTGAGCCCAGCACTGGCATTTAAATTTCATTTGAATAATCAGTTGGCTCATTGTAAATGCACGTAAACAAATGGTGTACGAATATCTTTAGCGTATTTTTAGCGATGTCACAATCAAAAGAAAATTCCCTAGTTATAAAATCCAGACAACATACTTCAAGTGTCTGTCACACACTATACAGTGACCGACTTTTGCAGTTCATCAGACTGAGCTCGTTCGCGTCGTGGGTACTGGCCAACTTTTAACGAATGGGGATTTCCAGGTCTTGTATTGATAAGTTCCATGTTTGTCACATATAAAGGCAATTTTAGCAAAACAATTAACTTGCTGACTTCCTCAACACCCTTCGCTCTGAGATTTTATGTTACGATTGCGAGAGTAAGATTGTAAAATGGCTACGAAGAACCATGGACAATTTTGACTTGAAGCGCCGCGGCAACATACGACAATTTGTCATCGTCAAGTTCAATGCAGGGCTCCACCGTCCACGTTTAACTATAAGAGCAGTAGCAAAGAAAACACAGAAAATACGTATACTCTGTGATAGATTTACATCATTTACCGTCATTGACTTCGATAAGGAGACGGTTCAATCTTACGCGGTATCTTTACAGTATACTACTATACTAGTAGGGAGTCCGTTCACATGTCATACAAAAACAAAGTTATACGATCGCTACCGATAACGGTGGCCTAAACTTTCAGCGCTTCCCCGTGTTACTATCATCATGATCATGTACTTTACTAAGCGTCGGGCAAATCGTTTGACACTTGGGCCAGACGGCCCCACAGCTGATTCGTATACCTACCTTTGTCTTCTGACGGGCAGCTTTCTGTCTTGTTTTTCCCGTCTGGCACCTTGACCATACTCGAATTCAGCTCAACAGACGAAAAGTCGAATTCACCCCCCTTTTTGCCGGGTGCTCCCCCTGCATCGCCGTTGCGGACGTCGCCAGTTGTGGTATCACGGGTGCCGCCGTTTTCCATGCTGAGAGAGACGCAGACACTACTCTGTAGGTGAACAGCTGATATCTGCGATCTCTCCTTCAGCTGGCTACTTAGCTCGCAATGCAATGCAAGTGGTACGGGTTCAAGGGTAAGCCTATGCAGCGTACCTAATTTGATTATCAAAAGAAGGTATAGAAATTAATTGCTCCTGATTTACATACAATGGAGAGCAAAATGATAACGAGGCTCGCGTCTCGTTCTGATTTTAGCTAACAGACTGAGCACGGTCCGGGGACTGTGGTCTGAGGCAAGTCTCAGATTCTGGGTTATGAGTAATGATTCAGTTGTTGATTCTGTATTCCAAATGTATTTATTCAGAGAATCGATAGCATGTTTTGCTTTTTCCCTGGTTTCCTAAATAAGGGATTGTTCAGTTTTCACCATACACAGCAGTGGAGGAACTCCGTAACGTTACGAGATGAAAGGCAATATGACATTAAACTGTTCCAATAATCATTTTCATTCAAGGTAATACATTACCAGGTCCATGGGACATTTGAGATTTACAAATTTAAGTAGGACCATCCTGAACCACTGATAGTTAGTGGTGGTACCAGGTGTCCGGAATGGGTAAGCGTACCCTGCTAGCAAGAAATAGTACTGGAGAGCTATCGTTACTGAATACACATAGAGTTGAACGATGGCAATGTCAATACATGGAAATCGCTTCAAGTAATATCTTAGACATGTATAGTTACACTGTCGACATCTGCTTGTGTGTGGCTGGTATATCAGTGCGGCTTAAACGTGCTGGGATTCAGGTATGATCGTGGTTTGTTTGTGCAATAAGTGTATGTTTCCATCATGGAGCTACCAAAAGTGGTGGTTTCCATCTATTGTTTTCATAAATATCCGACGGCAAGATCATTCAGATGGTATTTACCGTGGTATTTTTGTAAATTATTGCAAACACAACATCGCGTAAAAAATAAACATACAAACTATCATTGAGACCGGGCCCGTTGAGGGGCTTCATGTCTGGACGTACACACAGGACATTACTCTGAAACGGATAGCATGGTACAAGTGTAGTCCCATGAGCACTATGGTCTTGTTTTGTAAGATTTTATACAATTCTGTAAATAATTACTAATAACAAGCTCTTTACTAGGATATCTATGTGCAAAAACTAAACATCTAATTATAACATAAAGTGTATTTGGAATTGGAACCCGAGTTCCCCATTAATAGCTGAACTCTGTCATTTGACCTTTTAATTTTTAATTTTCCCCGTTTCGAAACTTTTTTCTGTAGAGTCTTGCACTTAAAATTCCTAGCATTGAATAATCTGAGCAATTCTTTCGTCTATCTTGAAGTGCTGATTCTGCTGTTTACACTGTGTCTTACCTACATTTCACCGTTTAAAAACACAGTTTCTTATTTCACTCCAAAAATCCTGTTCAAAAAGCCGTGTTAAGCTTGTCCACATAGCCTGTGGTAGTTGTATTGTCAAATAATCTTGTTGGCATCTTGGGTGTAAGTCCAGACTAAAATTTACTAGTCAACAATAACATGATGATTATGCTTTTCAACATAATTTTGAGAGGAGAAGAAGAAATAAAAAAAATAAAGAAATTACCAAAATTTACAATTTCCCCTTCAATGGTGTTTTCACTGATGAAGAATCAGTTTTCCCGGCAGTTGAAATACTGAACGTATTACTTATGTTTTCATGAACTGAAAATAAAGCTCAGCCCTCCTGATTTGATGTTTCAAATACATCCATGTGATGCCGGTAGTCAGGGTCAGACACGGAACACGATACACGATACCAGTGAGACCCATCGAACTGGAACAATAGTGACATTACTGTGTACTCCGATCCGCACTCATCCACCCCTCAGAAATTCGATTTATAATTGTCTAAGTTCATACTATTGTTTCACAAGTTCAACACACATGCATCTATTGCCTTGTTGCCGATTTTGGTACAGAAAATTGATTCATCTGTAAAATATATTTACAATAGTCATTATTCATTTTTCTCAAAATGTTACATAAAGTGCCAGTGAAATTAACATCTAACACTTTTATATATTTAAATGATATTTACATGCACATGGTAAATTTTGCCACCGGAATTTGTTGAGGTTGAGTGTTTAACTAGACTTTTAGGGAGTGACCAAAACGCATCACGAAAAATAAAATCTTCCGCCTCCACCCTCAGCCGCGTTGTGAACATGAGCAGTCACGTTACAAGCAACGAGCAAGATAAACTTCAAGCGACAAAGATACGTAAACTTTTGTTTTTCATAGTGTCACTGCACAGTGTGGCTATGATGATAAGACGTGCGTGTCATCCCGACAACTGACACATTGAGGGCGTACAATTCTCTGGCCGCACAGTGTGGCTGATACCATCATGACAATACCTGGTAAATCAGTTTGTAGTTCCACATAAAGACCTTAGCTAAACTTCAAAATGGTGCACTTTGCGTGATTCATATTTCCGATTCCAGACAAACAAAAATAAAATTGACATTAAAACAAAACTTGCTCAACTGTAACAATCTTACAGCACGAGTAGCAACATCATCAAGCAAAAAGTTCACCGGCAAACAACTAGAATATACTCTTGTAGCTAAATACTTTGTACTGCACGGCTTCCTTAATACCTCTCTTGAACCAATCTGGCTCCCGATCCAAGATTTTCACATTTTCTACCATGAAATTATGACCTTGGTTTTTATCTGGCCATCTGGGCGCCTGACTGGTATGCCCGAAGGATCCCACACCATCGAAAGACGTATGTGGTCCTATTTATCACATCCGATGTGAGGGTTGTGGAGATAATGAATGCAACATGGACTATATCGGAGAAACAGAACGATCCTTGCAAGCCCGAGTGAAAGAATATCGGCGTCCAAGCTGCGTCACTTCAGAGGTTTCTAAACATATTCACAATGATTCCCCGGGTCATAATTTCATGGTAGAAAATGTGAAAATCTTGGATCGGGAGCCAGATTGGTTCAAGAGAGGTATTAACGAAGCGAAATACATAAGAACACATAAACCAACGCTGAATCGGGATGGCGGACGGTATCAACTTCCTCGAATCTGGGATAACATTTTAAGATCACGCATGCGCAGTGGTGCTAATCAACACTATTTATAAAGACGGCTGGATAGTTGTCAAAAGCTCTGGATAGAGAAATACATGTAATTCTCCCGTGCAGTACAAAGTATTTAGCTACAAGAGTATAGTATGTCTGCACAGATGAGTCTGCATCATTGTAACTAGAATATAGGCTTATATAAGTTGAGTACACATTATTCTGTTTCGGTCTTGTGGCCATTCATTGGACATTTAATTGCTATATGCAGTCAAGTTGCTGAATCTGAAAGTCACTGTATTATTTGAGAACAGAAAAATTAAAGAGGGGTTTGTCAACTCTGCTGCACGTGCACTGTCTCTCTACCTGCAACCTGCCGCTCACCTTATGTAAGCTCTCAAGCTAGGCTCTCACCTCCCACTCCCCACTCCCTCCCCCTCCTCCCTCTCTCTCTCTCTCTCTTTCTCCCTCTCACGCGCACTTCCCCCGAGGCATGCATGGCACGAATCCCCACCAGCCTAACTTGTTGTTCCTGAAAGTATTTAGATCACTCTTCAATGAAAAACTATATCATTCAAAATTATATAAAAGATATAGGTAAAGGTCTTGGTCGTCATCATGTGACATTTATCGGGACATACGCTTTTGCATACTCCACACAATAACTTACCACTGCAGCTGCATCAAATTTCTGTCGGCACACTTAACACATACACACTTACCTCTGGACATTATTTTCACCAATGTCTTTTGCATAGTAAGTAGAAATATATGCTTAAACGCTAGAAAATGCCTACATGCAACACCGCTTATACAAAATAAGGACTTGGGACCGGAGTATTGTGATACAAAGCGAAATGTGTTCATATCTAGACATCCTGGTGCAATTACGAATTGTTCTCTTGTTTACGTTTATTCCATTTTGTCAACTCAATATAACTGTTTCTCTAGACTTGGTCAAGTCGGTGAATTAAAAAAAATACAATCATTTATAAAAGTTTCTCTTGTGTCTCTCCTATTTTATACGAACCTATTTGGAATTTGGCAGCCCAGGCCAAGTTTTCCTAGCGATTGAACGCGTTACCTTTGAGTCGGCGCAATAGTGAGTTAGTTTCTGCCATTCCGGGAGAAACTCCCCTGTAGGCCAATAGCGTTCATCCCACTCATCGCGTTCACCCCACTCACGCGTTTCACATGAAAACACAAACCGTCGCGTTCCTCTACTAAAGCATTCACAAATCACAGAATTTGAACTAAGTCTACTTTTTTCTCAGGAATCATGAAGTTATTTTGTCTTTTGTTGCCAAGATTTGTAGATTTTTGTTTGTATTCCCTCTCAAATAGTACGATTGTGTGTTCGGGAAGAGCGCCCTCAATGTGAACACTGCATCTTCATCTTTATCTGTACATGAAAGTTTGATTATTTCGTCTGTTTAAAGAAGAAAGAAGAAATCGTCGTTGATTCCCCCATGAGGTTAAAAAAGCTATTGATACTACATATATGAAGACACAAAAACGCAACGAAGGGGAATTTTTATGAGAAAAGAAAACATATACTTGTTCACACAAAGAATTTTGTGAACACGGCGCGATAGACCTTTCTTGATTCCCGCTACATGTGCATTGATTTTGTTGTAGGCTCTCTTTTTAATACTTTCTTCTGTGTCATACTGGAAGCAGCCATACATGATGTTGCTTTCTTCTTGCGTTGTAATTATTACCTGATCAAATACAGATAAAATTAACAGGAGACGTCCGAGTACGATTTGTCTTCTATATCAATATTTAGAGATCAAGATCATTTAATTCGTGTCTCTTCATTCACTGTAGCTTGCGTATTTCGTCGGTTTATTCACTTTAAAGTCGAAACACGTTGCCGAACATCGTTCAATTTCTCGGCATGGCATGATTGAGTATCTTTCAATATTACCATTAGAGGGCGGTATCACGTGTACCAGACTACAGCACGAATGGTAATGTTACAAACCTTACACGTCAGCAGTGGCGGAGCTAAATAATCTGGAGGATCTCCTCCTGGTCTGACACTTCGATAAATTCACGAAACAGTTACCAGCAAAACAGAAGATCATTGTGAAAGTTGTGAACGTCCAGGTATCAAAATAACTCGGCCTAGGGCAAGATAAAAAGGACGGGATTGTGCCAATTTATTTTAGTGGCGCACAGCGTTACCCACGTCCTGTTTATACGACTTTGCATCGTCCTTGGTCTGAACAACATTGTTTCTACGGGAGTTGTAACGGTTGTAAATAAGTTGCTTTACTTGATTCTAGCGGAAATGACATAGTCAGTACAAATATAATTGTTTTGAACCTCAAAATCTTAGCTTCAAGAGGCCCATTTAGACCTCGCTCAGTTCCTTTTTAAAAAATTACCTTTCCGTTTGAAGCCTCGGAGCTCGTGAGGCTTACTATATATGCGCAAGGCAAGTCCTCTGGATTGATTGTGATGTGCGCGTGGTCTGACCTGTAAAAACTGTGATTCGACTGTAAACCAACAAAGTATTGACGACCGACAATAGAAAGAACCCTTATAAGTGTATTTGCATGGCCATTCTGATAACTGTCTGATACAATAGTTAATGATTAACCGCTTCGGGTTCATATGAGGACACGATTGATCAACACACATACGCAAGAGTTCATGGACTAGACAACGATATTTAACAAGGTAGCTTTGTTTAGAATGGACGTGATAGACACCGATCTATCCCCTTTTACCAATATCAGTGCATGGGAATTCGGAATATTGTGGCATGTGGTTCAGTAGTCATGGCTACATGTTGTTAATCCGTTGTCTGATAAACTATATAACATATATTGGAGTCTGACGACATCAGATTTCACCGGCTCGAAACTGCCAATATGCCGACGTCTCGATGAAGACAAACAACACATAGCTGAAAATCAGGTGAGTGGTGTGTACATGTAAGCTTAACATTTGCCCTGCGGTGTATAGCATTGTGTGACCTAGCTCTTAATTAATTTTCTGAAGCCGGTATTTCATAACATATGATTTATGACCTAAAATATCTTCACAACGCGATCTATAGCTAACATTGGTGTTGATGCCTTAGTGTTTCATGCTCTCAAGTTGCCGAAAAAATATTTTTTATCGTGAAACATTGACAATAGATTTATGGATGTACGTATACATAGTTTTAAGACAAAATCAAAAAGATGCGTGGTATCCAGAATAAATACCTCATACATCTGACAGCTCCATATCTCTGAATATTTACATAAAGCAGATAATATCGGAATAGACTAGGTTCAAATTCTTTTCAAAATTATTTACGACACTATTGTTTGAAGCCAAGCGAAGCGTAGCAGAAGTGTGACTCATGAGCAATTTTCGCAATATGAAATTTTAGGTCATTTAAATAATTCAGATTATTTTCTTTGACTCATAGTGTATAACACGTCAATAAAGGCTATAGAAATGCATTTTGGAATGAAATGCCGAGCTCCTACATAAATGTACGCCATTGGGCCTTTTTTTTTCAAAGCGGTAGCGATGAGCGTAATGGGTAGCCGAAACTGTTATGACAGTCCTCCAACAATTTGCTTGGTCGCCAAAAATCTTTTCACGAACAAGCAGCATCGTAGATGTACAAAATGGACAAAACACACACAAAATATTCCGGATACACAAACACTGTATAATGCATATTTTATGTGAGGTTCCGTGTCAAAGCAACAAACCAATTCAGTTGTGAGCCACCTGGCATGTTGAAGCTTTGGAGTTATTTATAAGCCATGAGGAATCAAAAGCTGTCCAAAACAGAATATTATCAATGCCAGTATTTGATCAATGTCCCTACCACAACAAAGAATCAAAGAATGCTATTTGATTAACCAATCAAATTACGTAGAAGTCGTCTCTGAAATTCGTGATGGCTCCAGATGACACAATGGTTAACTGGCAATATCAAATTAGCCCATTTACAATTACTTTTCTGGGTGCTCTATCCTCTATGGTGATTTAGGTTTCAATTGCAAGCAAGACTTAATTATGTCGTCATCGATCGTTATCATGGAAATTCTAGGTCATATCTTATGTGGTACATTAACAGTTAACTTTTGGTAAACATGTGTAAATCATTCTGCAAAAAAATCCATGTTTTTTAGATCGTTATACCTTCTCAACTTTTGGCGAATTTTTTTCACTATTTTTATTTTGTCAGTCAATGGCAAGTTCTTGTTCCCCCTCCCCCAAACCCATTTTGAAACACAAACTATTTACCTTGCCAACACAGTGTCCATACGTGTAGAATGCACTGTTGTTGTTAGGATTTGAATTCTTGTCCTGATCAGAATTCTCTTGTCAACAATAACAATCAAATTTATACATGTACAGACATTTGACAAGCTGAATATTGTGCATCTTAACATGCCTTCAGGATTTGCACATGAAACTCGAGTTCAGCATTAAAAAAATGGTGAAAAAGTCATTAGAAGTTATAGCTAGTGCCCATTAAATCATTGACTATAAATACCGTCACTGAGGTCGAAGTTACGCCATACAAGGCTGATAACCCCTTTATCGGCACGCCCAGCTGACAACATCGTGTAAAAGCAAACCCTCTAGGCCCAGTAGATCACATGACACTTAACCTTGTCATATAACCAGGAACACATTTAACCTTCAAGTTATCCCCAGACACTTTAATCGGCCGTATACGGCGGGCCTGATAAGCAACGCGTAAACAGACTGCACTAACGGCTCTATCAAATGCACCGACGTCACCGAGACTGTTCATGTATGTCTAACTGCATAATTCTCAAACATTGAAATAAACTTTGATAATACATGCCGTCTAAATTGCTGAATATGAGAGACCGATCATAATTTTTGAAATATGGTACTCAGAGATACAAATCGCCTCCTTTTGACATTATTATAGTTATGACTTATTGTATTTTCACAGCTTACGCAGAATTATCGGGCTGCTTGAACTCTGCCCTCTCTCTACTTTTGAATGCAATAAACACTTGGATGACGTCACTTGGACAAAAGAACAATAGTACTCTGTAAAGAAGTGTTTACATATTATTTGCCTTTCATCCGGTAAACATTTCCAGCTCCAAGTGTGATACATTGTTCAGCGAGTCCAAGTAATGTCATTATCACACGAAATCAAAAACGATCAAAGCACACAAGTTACGAATGGTAGAGACGGAGGTTTGAAATGACAATTTCTTAGTGCCTCGTTCCATACGTATACACTACTCATAGTGGCAGATCCTCATAAGTATTATGGGGATTGAGTGAGTGAGTCTGAGTGCAGAGTGAATATGAAGCATGAGTATATGCAAGCACAGAGAAGACACGATGGCAATTGATGTCAGAAATGGCTCATTACAAACTTGTCGTTCTCGTGCATGAACTTACAAAAGCATATATGAAAAGGGAAATATAAACTACACTTATAATTATATTTTTCTGAGCTGTGATTATCTGAGACTATTGCCGTTGCGTGGTACAACAGAATAGAGATTCGAAAAATAATTAACACAGACTCAAATTACTGAGGATTTCAAATGTGCCAATGGATGACTGAAGAACTATTTTTAGTTTTTGAAAGATAACATTCTCGACTTCCTGTCTCCAGTGGCAGGAAGATTTATCCCCCTGTCTGTGTTCAATGTACCAAGGAAGTCTTGTTCGCAAAACAATCTCTTTACTGCCGGTTCCACTCACTTATCAACGTGACCTTCTCTAAACCTTATCGTGTTTTCTATATTATCTACATCCGGCCAGAATTCTCTGAGTCTGTTGTTTTAAATTCTTGTCTGCATAATAAGACGATTGGTCATCAAGATTATATGCCAAAGTATAACCGAAAATTGACTTTTTACGCAATAAAAAATTATATTTGTGTTACTGAACGCATTACTCACAATACTAACTGTACATCCCTAACAGGTATGAATTCATACTATTATTCCCATTGAGGTTTGTTTTTGTCATTTCCTTTACATGTCTTGTTTGTTTTTGACGTCCATTGTTTAATCACGGTCCCTCTTCAGTTCACCAACAAACATAACCTTGACACTGAAATCGATATAGCTGCTGTATGAATATCTTTTCGATTCTGCAATTGATGGTGCCAGTTGTTTTAGCACTATGAAAACACTTATCTTGGTTGATATTGCAACAGATGGTAATCGTTTGGCTCAACTTATCATACAGTGTGATACACAGAGGTTCCTGGTACTCCACTGTCAGGACGCCGTCACATTGACGTGCACACTGACGAAGTACACTGCCACAGGTCAAAGGTCATAGGCTATTTGGTTTCGGTACGGGATAGTGGGTCACTGCCTCCATTGTTAGTGCAGTCTGCGTTCTTTCTGGTCTCCTCCGTAATCTTGTGTCGATCTCTGGGTCATACTCGAGTGGAGGAGACAAATATCGATTTTCCGAGAGAGGTACACTCGATTGACTAGCGTGGTGCTGAAGAACTGGGCGTTACACGTCCTCACGGTATCGAGACCATTTCATTTCTTTGTTAATCTTAACCGTCACGCAGAAATCATTTATGACTGTAACTGGACTCAAAGTATGACTATCGGTGTGATCTGGACGTACAATGCCATGCAGATGGCAGGATAGCAGACAAGAATTGGGTAAGAAGGTGTTCAAGCCGTCAAATTTTGTCAAGACACACGGAAAATTTAACTAGAGCAGGTCGTACTCAATAACCTATATAGGTAGAAACTACCTCTATGTACTTAACCATACAACAGTGACAGGACTGGATATTATTTACATATGCATTGTTTCATCGTTAGGGCGTGCGTTCAGGTGTTGTTGTGCAGTCATCTGTACATATTGTTCAATTTTTTATACAACATTAGTGTCACTAATGTTGCATGAGGTATTCATGGCACACATGCTTTCGTTCGAACACTGTTGATATACCGTCCAACCTCTTTATCGCAGACGTTTGTATACGTCTCGCTTCCACAGTGTATGTCAATTAAGCTTGCAACCTGACCTAAAACCATTGAGTGTATGCAATACGGGTCAACAATTGGGAAGTGAGAGGGTTGTGTTTATATGCGGCTAGCAAAATCCGCCGATGGTCACATTTTAAATAAATGTATAAAGCTTATTAACGTGTAGCGAAATACAAAATTGAGTTCAAATGGCGTCATAGATACAGGCAAAGATTCGAGATGTATTATATACCATGGAGGTAAAATCTCTTTTTTACCTCCATGATTATACAAATGCATTGTCAGATGGAAACTACAAACATACATGTAGCTTGCAGGATATGTCAGGTTGTGTGTGATTACTGTTTTAAACATCCGCTGCGCTGAACAACCCACATTTCAACATATGTTGTTCTATGTTCACATTAAATGTCGCATTTTATTTATAGACGATAGAACAACAGTAGAAAGTTGCTGTACATTTTCAACGGAAATAGAAACAAAAATCAACCCATACGACAGAGTACAAAACGCCGCTACACCATATGAATAAAATTAAATTTATGGTGAAATTTAATTGCACTAGGTAATGAAAAAGCTTATCTCGTAGACATGTAGTTATCGGCACAGTACATGAACGTTGTCTGTTAACCAAGATTTATTGGAGCAGCTTGAGTTCAGGGCAAACAATACAGGCCTAGACATTATGACTTTGGAAATCGCTACCCGGGTCACCCTAGAACGTACATGTTCATAGTTTTCAGAGAGGAAAATTCTGCAGACATCGTTTTCACTCCTAATATCTACCAGCATGTCTGTGATTTGGTAACTGTACAGAGCGCCTCGGGGCCAGACAATGAGTCAATCTCTCCCAACAAAAGATTTACGTCATCAACAAACATGAGTGACCCAAAAGTGACCGTGCCCAAATCAACGATAGCTTGGCTGTCCGGTGCGCTTGATCAGACCAATCGGGAAATTGCTTTTTAGATTCTACAGTTTCATTTGATCATTTTTCATGACGAAATGAAAGTATTGGTCACCCCATAAACGTTGTATGTGGCTAAGTTTTTTAATGTACTGGTATTTTTTGGCGTTGTTGCCAGCGATGTCTTTAAAAGAAAGTTGAATGAAGGCACATACTACTTACACCAGTGGCTTAGAGGTATTGTAGGGTTTCAAATTCTTCAAAACGCAAACAACTGTCATCAATATCTGCTATTTGTACAACTGCGTATACGTGTGTCGTAAACTTTGATTGTTTGTTCCATTGGCACATCCCCTACATCGTGATTTAAAGGAGGGGTCGTCGGAACTGCCCCTGTACAACTTTCTAGTTTGCAAACCAATGTATTTCATACACGATATCTAGACATCACGTCATTGTAGCTACAACATTTAAATTTTACTATCTGTACATGACAAACATTTTTAACTTTCATTAATCGCCAACGTACATTGGATACAACGTTTACATCGGTCGTTATGTATCGCACGACCTTTGAGGGCAGTTCTGAGTACCCTTCCTTTGTATAGGCAGCTCCGCGGCTGTTCATAGAATGACGGTACATGTACATGTCACGGACTGTATTGATGGAGTTATGTTGGGCCATAATAAGGACGTGCACATCTGGTAATGGCATCCATATCAGGTCAAGATATTTTCATGAAAATTAACGTAGGGACTCGTTGACAGTACTTTAGAATACTGAATAAATAGAGTATACCATAACGATTACAGTCTTTATGCACGGTCAATTTTAGAGCGACCGTTCTTTGTGTAGGGACTGATCATAATACAGTCTATGCTGGTTAAATTTATACTCCGGCGTGTAATGACCTGCTGCAGGGTATTCTTAATGTTGACTATATATAAATGAAACGACGGAAAAGGGTTATTTTAACTTTTATTTTATTTTAACTGAAAGTGGGGAAAATGTTTGTTTATGGGCATGCCCAATTTCAGGGTTTGAGATTTTCCACTTTAAGAAATTATTACAATGGTGGCGCCCATTATTTACAATGGTGGCGTCTCCTTACATTCGTAAAAGTTGCGTAATTCCTTGATATATATGACAGAACACTGAATAATCTAACTGACACTCTGTGTTGTGGGAGAGAACGCACACGTAGGAAGGTGGAGTTTGGTGCTATACACACAACGGCACTGCAAATTGACGTTTGTCACTCGTGACTAACTGAATCTGATTCAATCACATGAAGAAATCGCAACGTTTTCATATTTGCTCATTCTTTCCAGTCATTGTGTAGAGGCGTATCCCATCTCCCCGTCAGTGATTTCAATCAGATTCTAATCAAACTCCTCTATTCTTTGTTATTTTAAATTAATAATAAACTTGGAAATAAAATAGAATCGAAAGTACTCGTAGCGAAAAATAAATTGTTCTTGCATTCTTTACTCAAAATCTTTACGTATGTTCATTTTGAATTTAATAAACATAGTTAGCCTAATCTAAAAATATTCCAGTCCGATGTATGATTGTATTCTGTACCATATTGTACATGTCAATTTTCTCTAGATCATATTGTAAGTATTACACAATTTTATCCTTCATTCCATCACTGCATCAAAAGCAGACAGTTGTCGAAGAGAATTTGCAGCTCCAAAGTAAAAGTAGTTACTGAAAATGCCTTCAACAATCATGAAGAATCGGAGAATCACACAATAATTCCAAATTATGATTTAATATTTCGCATATTGTAACTTTTTTGCAAATTGAAAAAGTAAACTTATTCCTCTTTTGTTAATAAATATTTCAGTATAAATTATTTAGGAATAAATTTACTTTTCTAGACTTACAGGATAAGGGGGAGTGGGAGTCTTGACTACGCGACAGCTACCGCCCTTGTCTGACGGAGGAAAGATCAGCACTATGGCACAAGATCGATTCAAGGCATATCTGACGGATTTGTCAGATGAAATAGGTCAAGGTGAGCAAAGTTTTCCCCTCTGGCACTCAACTTGTCTGTCCCTTGTTAACTATTGACATTAAGTTGTAAAACAATTCCAATTGTAGTATGATTGTCTTTGCCCAGGGATATGCAAAAAGGCTATGTTGATATTTCTACAACTTTAACTTACACAGAAAGACTTCTCTAAGTTATCTTTATCGAGCTCACCTTTCGACTAAATTCAGAATT